>JASDQU011314686.1:4921-18877 GCA_032191745.1 Picea mariana
ATTGAGGAAGTTATGGGAAGGTATGCAAGTATACAATGTATCAAGACCCATCCCAATGGAGAGGTATTTTATGTTGTATGGCATATGATTGTACACCATGCACAATTATCTAGGACTAGTAATTTTCACTAGTAAACATGTTGATTGATTTGTTTGTATCCATTGTGTTATTTAGCATACCTAATTTGGTGCAACTATCTTCTCTGGTGCTAATGTGTTACATATACAATAGCATTGTAAGCCTTGTAACAAGAGGGTATCATGGATGTAAATTATGATTGACCTTCTATAAGGACTAGGTAGTCTAAAGGCCTACAAAAGCCAGTGTATGAATCCTATAGGGTATCCTCCTAGAAGAGCACCCTTATATAAGAGTAACATCTCCTTTCAATGGTGGAACAAAGATATCCTACAAACTTGAAACGATAACACCAATAGACGGGATTAGGGCATATGAAATATAGAAGGAAAAGGAAATTGTAGAATTTTTCAAATCAAATGGGGAGCCTATGTTTGATGATCCTAGATTTTTCAACACCTAGGTTAAGAAAATTATCATTGGGATGAAAATGAAATCTATATTTTATGAGCTTTCATATTGGGAGCATCTTAAGATTTCCCACCTACTAGCTCACATGTGTATATTCAATAATGGTTCATATTCTTTATAGAGGCACATATCATCGAAAAAAGTGACATATAAGGTGTTAGGAGAGATCTTATTGCTTTGAATACTAAAAATAAACATTGGCAAAAAAAAAAGTAAAGTAAAAGTCGATCCCTCTTGGTATTTTGAAGAAGGTGATGTCCAATGGATTTTGAAGAAACATTATTTGTCTTTGGTGGATGATGTTATAATAAGTGTGAAGGCACCTTATTTATACATGTTAAATCTATGTCCTTGCTTCATCATAGGACATTTTTAGAGTTGAAACCTGAAGACCATATGAGCCTACCAAGAGTATGTATGTGGATTACATGTTTTTTTTGTAATGTAGGTCCACATGAATGATTTTAAGGATGGAAATTTATTTTAAAATGTAGAAAGCTTGGAGAATCTTACTAATCCTTCATATGCCAACTATTAAATGTTTAGCGATATTTTTGTAAAAATCATTCAAAATTCTAAGGATTTTATATAGTTTGTATAAAATTTTGGCCATTTTTTAGGTAAAATAATTTTATCCTATAGAATTTGGGCAAATCATTTTTAGAATAGCGAATCCTTTTTTGGGAAAAACCATTGAAAATTAGCCCATGAGCGAAATTTAGCCCCTAAAATCATCCTTCATTGTAGGATATAGGGTATGTGTTCATAGTAATATGCCAATTAATTTTGTACGTGTTTATTTTTTAGTTCCATTATCATTTTATTGTGCTTTGTTGTGTGAACCATGAATTCCCTCAAGACCTATGAAGTGTCATATATTACATAAAAGGGAAATTCACATGTATACCATTTCATGGTGGTGTTGAGAGATAACTGAGATTGTTTAAATGTTTTAGAAGGAATTACCAATGAGCTTCATGGACTTATAAGTCTAGCATCTTGTAATTCACCTATTTGATGAGGTTGAATTAGCAGGGGTGGTATCATGTTATTATTAGAGTGGTACATAAAAAAGTAGAAAGGCTTTGTTTGATATACCAAGAACAATTAACAAAAAAATAAAATATACTACGCAAGTAAAAGGAACATCAAATATAGAGCAGAAATAGAATATTGATATCACAGAAAACTTAGTTCACTTGCCTCTTCGAGAGGGAAACCTCCAAATGAGCAGAGCTCTCTTACAATAATACTCAACAACTTACAATGGAGAGATGGATTCTTTAAATGCAGTTTACAACAAAAAATACCACGGGCCAATACCATGGGATAATACCAAGGGCCAATACCATGTGTTATCCATGACTAACTTATAATATTCCACTAACCAACCTCCTAACTACTTGTGGTCTCGATAATAATGAGGGTTGACCACTTATTACAATAAAAACTAACTAATGACTAACTGAGAGGGGTTAGGGACAGATCTTAACATGCCCTCCCCCTTCAAAAGTAGCCTTTTCCTCAAGGATAAAGTTGTGGAAACTGTTGCAAGATGGAAGTTGGTTCCCACGTTACATCCTCTGGCGATGTGTCGTTCCATTTGATCATCACTTCTTTGATAGTTTGACCCCACTGGTGATTCTCTCACATGTTGAGGATAGTTTAAGGCTGCAACCAAATGGATCCTTCTTCATTTAGTTCCAATAGGATGGTTTGAAATCAACAATTATGACCCACCACTTTCTTCAAACAGGAAACATGGAACACCGGATGTATTTTGGAGGAAACTTGAAGTGCAAGTTTGTGGGCAACTGGACCAATGTGTTTTAGAATCTGATAGGGGCCATAAATTTGGGTGACGACTTGTGATGGCCCTGAGCTTTGAGTTATGTGTGCTCGTAAGGTTGAAGTTGGATAAACACTTTATCACCCTATTTGAAAACCCTTTCAGACCACTACTGGTCAACTTGTTGCTTCATACGATTTTGGGCGATGTGGATGTTTTCCTTTAAATCCACGAGGGTAACTTCCCTACCTGTCAACAACTTGTTAATAGCCCAAAACTTTGATGTTCCTGGAAGATAGGAAGTTACTATAGAGGTTGTTGTCCATACACCGTTTCATATGGTGTCATTTTAGTCGTTGTATGATAACAAGTGTTGTACCACCATTCTGCCAATGGTAACAATTGCACCCACTGATGTTCTTTATCTGAAACAAAACAACACAAGTAAGTTTACAAACACCTGTTGACCACTTTTGTTTGACCATCTATTTGTGGGTGGTATGTTGTGCTCATGTTCAATTGTGTGCCCTGTAATTTGAACAATTCATGCCAGAAGGTGTCGGTGAAGGCTGAGTTACGGTCAGATACAATGGATGTTGACATGCCATGCAGCTTGAAAATATGATCAATGAAAACATGTGCAACTAGAGCTGGTTTAAAAGGGTGTGGTAAGGCATAAAAATGTACATACTTGGAAAGGAGGTCAACCACTACCATTATGACAAACTTGTTACCTGCTTTGGGAAGGCCCACTATAAAGTCCATGGAGATTTTAGTCCAAATAGAAGTTGGAATGGGTAATGGATGGAGAGCTTCGAGGTCTTGATAGTTTCAAATTTATGGCGTTGACAAACATCAAATTCAATGACAAAGGTGAGGATATCCTTCTTCATACCTTCCCCCAAAAAATAGCGGTGAACACGAGAATAGGTATTTTGGAAGCCTGAGTGACCCGCAAGAGTAGAAGAATGAAATGCATTTAAGATCCTTGGATTGAGTGTTGAATCCAGAGATAGAACTAGGAAATCCTTATATTTGAGTACATTGTCTTGCCAAGTATAGTTGGTGGGAGGACCAATGCCAGTTTGAAGTTGTTGAATTATCTTTGAGATAGTTGGATGGGATGGCCATTCACATCGAACTTCATCAATCGAATGAGGAATGGGTAATGATAGAGAAAAGAGGTAACCTTCATCTTCATATTGTTTGGACAACACATCTACCAAGACATTGTATTTTCCTTTCTTATAGATGATCTCATAATCATAGCCCAACATTTTGGTTAGGCACTTATTTTGTTTTGGGGATGAAAACCTCTTCTCGAGGAAATACTTGAGACTATGGTGACCGATTTTGATCTGAAAATGATGCCCAAATAGATATGGTCACCAAGTGTGAAAATCATGGAGAATGTCCATCATTTACTTTTCATATGTAGATTTTCCCAAATTGTGACCACTCAAAGCCTGGCTAGTGAAAGCAAGAGGTTGACCATCTTGGGTGAGAAATGTACCAATGCCAGTGCCTGAAGCATCTGATTCGACCACAAAAATTTTGTTGAAGTTAGGGACTACTAAGACTGGGGTAGTACACATGGCCTGCTTCAAATATAGGAAGGCTTTCTCTACTGTAGGGGTCCAATGAAATGCATTCTTCTTCATAAGGTCCATCAATGGCTGGGAAATTTTGCTATAATGGTGGAAAATGTTTCTGTAATATCCTGTGAGGCCAAGGAAACCACAAAGGTTGTTTAAGGTCTTAGTACATGGCTAATCCTGCATGGATTGAATCTTGTTGGGGTTCATGTGTACTCTGTCACGACCGAAAATGTGTCCCAAGTATTCAACCTCACTTGCCCCAAAAGAACACTTGGAACTTTTTACGAACAACTGATGGTACCGTAACAAGTGGAGGATTGTATCCACATGTTGAAGATGGGAATCCCAAGTGAGGTTGTAAATAAGAATGTCATCAAAGAAAACCAGAACAACCTTCTAAAGGTAGGGCTTCAAAATTTTATTCATGAGAGTTTGGAAGGTAGATGGAGCATTGCAAAGCACAAAATGCATTTCCAAGAACTCATAATGGCCTTCATGAGTTCTGAAAGAGGTTTTCGGAATATTTGCTTCCTTCATCCGAATCTAGTGATAACCAGAGCGAAGATCCAATTTGGTGAAGAAAAAAGGAACCCTAGAGCTCATCCAACAGATCATCAATGACATGAATGGGAAACATATCCTTAATGGTCAATTTATTAAGGGAGTGAAAATATGGACACATGTGCCAATAACCTTATTTATTTAGTACCATTACAAAAGGGGAGCAGTATGGGCTGGTACTTAGGAGAATTACCCTAGTTTCCAACAATTCATGCACTATTTTTTTTCTATTTCATTTTTTTGAGCAAAGGGTACTTGTATGGGTGTACATTGGGGGGATGACTACCCGGAATGAGAGGGATGCTATGATCATGCTCACCTCGAGATGGGGGTAATTCCATGGGTGTCTCAAAAACTCGCTGGTGCTTTTCCAAGACGAGTTGTATCAGGATGGATTGTGGGGGATGATGGCTCTTGTACTTGGATGGAATTAAATTGGGCAATCACCTCGTGATGACATTTATTCAAGAGTTTCTCCATTATGTGAGAGTTGATAATTTTTGGGGACCCAACATGTAATCCACGAAGGGAATATGTATGAGCCTCTTGAGTAAAGATCATATATAACTCTTTATAATCCATGGTAATCTGTCTCAAAGTGCACAACCATTCAACACCCAAGACAATATCAAAGCCACCCATAGCAATGGAAAACATGTGATTTTTCAGGGTATAATCGCCCAATTGGAGTTTGACATTCTCACAACGGCCCCCACATTTCATTGTACCACCACTAGCTATGAGAATTCAAAAATTTGAAATTGATCGAATAAAACAATTGACATCCTTAGAAACCCTGCGATGAATAAAATTATGGTTTCTATCATTATCAATCAATGTTACTTCCAAACACTGTTTGATGTAGCCTTTGATCTTTAATTTCTGCGGGACAGAAATACCAGCAAGGGCATGGAGAGAGATGACAGGTTCTTTCAGTTCCACAGGAGGAGAAACGACTTCTAGGAGGGGCGGAGTGGGATCAATATCTGCTGGCTCAGGGGCCTCATCTGATATTTGGTCTTCTAACCCATCAATATGGAAGAACTTATGTTCACGAAATTTATGTCTAGGTGCATATTTTTCATCACAGTAATAACAAATCCCTTGTTTCCTACGTTTTTCCATTTCTATTGGAGACACATTTTGAACCAAGGAAAATATTAAGGATCCATACTTATCTTAAAGTTTAGAAACCTTGGCGAATTTTACTAATTCCTAAAATGGAAACCATAAAAATGTTTGGCAGTAGTTTTAGAAAAATATCCAAATTTCTGAGGATTTTATATAGTTTCTAGAAAATTTTGGTGATTATTAGAGTAAAATAATTTTATCCTATAGAATTTAGGCAAATCATTTTAGAAAAAAATGGAAATTGGTGAATATTTTTTTGGAAAAAAAACATGAAAAATTACCCCATGGGAAAAATTTATCCCCTAAATGTTTCCATGTTTTGAACCATCAAGGTTTGAGTGGGAGAAGTGGTATCCCTTGGACAAGGATGGTTGGGGACTGAAGAATGAAGGGGTTGTTCCTGAAGAATGGTCTCAACTTCCAAGGCTAATTTGCACGCCTGCGACCAAGTAATAGGATGATGCATGCAAACATGAGCATGAATTGCCTCCTTTAAGCCACTGATGAAGCATTCAAGATAGAATTCATCAGATAAGCCTTGATTTCTAATAGCCAATTGTTCAAATGTTTTTATGAAATCAACGACTGACATTGTTTGTTTCAACTTGGTAAGGTGCCCTGAATAATGATATTCCCTATCAAAACGTGCACAAACGACTTTGGTGAGCATGTTCCAATTGGGATGTCCTGGATAGAATTTCTTATGCCATTGCCACCATTGCCAACATTCTTGGTCTAAGTACAAATTTCCTACATGGATTTTGGTCTCATCATCCCAAATATCATGGAGGGAGAAGTATCTCATAGTAGCGAAAAGGGATAAAAGGATCAAGTGACCGGGGAATGAGTAAGGTTCGAAGGATTGTTCCATTTGGGAGACCCACCTAGCTGGTTCATATCCATCAAATTTATGCATCTCCACTTTTGGCAACTTATTCCAAGAGTTTGGAGAACCCCAAGGGGAGTGGGAATTATGAGTATTCTAATAATGAAAGGAATGAGAGGCTTTAGAGTGGTAATTCTGGTTCTTACCCTTTTCAAGCAAGCCAATGTGTTGGGAAATGACTTGTAGGTGGTTCTTTATGTCATCCATGTCTTGAAAGTGCTTCTTGAGCTTTTCAAGATCCCCCAGGTTTTGTTTGATCATATAGACATCGTCAGATAGTTGGTTGACCTTAGTGTCCCATTTTTCCCTAGTGTGAGAGTGGGTGGCAGGGCCCATTGTGGAGGTTGAGGGAGAGTTATGCCACTATGATCAACATGAGATAAAAGTTTGATGGGCTAGGTGCCCTATAAGGGTGTCGGGAAGGAGATCGGGTCCAAAAAAAGGCTTCAAAATGATAGGTATGGCAACGATCAGGGTGAAAAGAGGAAGCCAATCAGATAGGTCGCAAACAAGGGTAAGGATATCGGGTCCACAAAAAATATTAAAAATGATAGGTATCACTATGATTAGGGAGAAAAGAGGAATCCAATGGGATAGGTCTCAAATAAAGATGTCGTTAGGCCCCATACTTTTTTTTTACTCCTACATAGTTATAATCCGATCTGAATAATTCTGCAAATTCAGAATGTCCAAATTCTTAATAAGTATAAAGATGTAGGAATTTCAAAACCAGAATGCAAGAGGTTGAGTTGCGAGAAAATGGATATAATCTATGCTCTTTTTTTGTTGGTTTTCTTCTGTTATATCTCTTTCCCAAGGGTTACAACTTGTTTCAGGGTACCTATAGACAATGGATTTCCCTATGCTATATCTCTATGATATACGTGTGGGGTAGACAATAGTACTTGACCCAATATCATAGGGCACCAACTAAGGAGGCTTGAACGTACCCTTATTTGTACTACCTGATTAACCAAGTACTAGAGAGTATCTTCCCGATTGTTGTTCTCGGTGAAACTATAGCAGTCAGGCGGCCGATCGGTTGAGCTAGGCAGGTTCTAGGCTGACTAGGGAAATTATGTGCACATGTGTTGTCTGATGCACTACCACTCGAAGGGGTACCAACATGGGTTACAAGGGTGGCCAACAAATGTGTGCTTAAGTACCACTTGTATTTCCTGCGTGTATGCTTACCCAACTATGGATTTGTGTGTTGAATGATAGATCTTTGTGGTTTATCGATGCTAGAATACATTGCTACCCTGAAAATTTTATTTTTTCACCCCCACTCCTTGCCCAAGAAAGAGCCTTGATACCATTTGTGATATACCTAGAACAATTAACAGAACAAGAAAATATGTTGTGCAAGTAACATGAACATCAAATATAGAGCAAAAATAAAATATTTATATCACAAAAAGCTTAGTTCACTTTCCTCTTCGAGGGGGCAACCTCCAAATGAGTAGAGCTCTCTTACAATAATATTCAAAAAATTACAATGGAGAGTTGCATTCTTTAAATATATTTCACAACAAAAAATACAACGAGCCAATACCATGGGACAATACCATGGGCCAATGCCATGTGTTATCCATAACTAACTTATAACATTCCACTAACCAACCTCCTAACCAATTATGGTCCCGATAATAATGAGGGTTAACCACTTATTACAATGACAACTAACTAATCAATAACTACAATGGGTTAGGGATGGATCCTAATAGTATAGTTTGTAGTTACATTATCATTTTATTTTTCTTTGTTGTGCAAACCATGAATTCCCTCGAGACCTGTGAAGTGTCATATCTAATTTATCTCCATTTTTATATTGGATTACATAAAAGGGAATTCACATGTATAACATTTCATAGTGGTGTTGAGAGATAGATGAGACTGTTTAAATTTATTAGAAGGAATTACCCATGAGTTTCATGGACTTATAAGTCTAGCATCTTGTAATTCACCTAGTTGATGAGGCTGAATTAACAGGGGTAGTCTCATGTTATTATTAGAGAGGTACATGAAAAAGTAGAAAGGTTTTGTTTGATAAAGGGTAAATCTCGAGGTTTTTATGGTAGAGGGGTACATAGTATATGAGTCATTCTATTGAGTACATAAATTAAATTGACAACACACCAAGTAGGGTGGTTTTGGATGCCCATGGAGATGAGATAAAAAGGGAAGGTGAGCTAATCCAAAATAATGGGAAAAAGGTGCATGATAATGAGTAAGCTACTTATCTTTGCCAGTTTTCTACAAAATTATTGTTTACATTGAACTTGATAATATGTATTTGATCTCTCATTATTTGTCTTGATTTTAAGAATACATTAATGAATAATCCATTTTGAATCCTTTCTAGAAAACAATAATACTACAACACAAAAAATATATCAATTTGTTTATATAAAAACAACAAATACTTAAAAAAAAAATTAAAATATATCAATTTATTCATATAAAAGTAATGGTTATGATGATGATGATGATTAATGTCCATTGAGACCGAATTGGTTTATCAGACCTTAAGAGGGTAAGGGATTACTTGAAATTCTTTAGAATTTTGTTTCTGTGCTTGAAAATCATTAAGAGAATCTTTCCATGATCACCGTAGTTTTGTTGAGTTAAAAAGGTTAGGAAGGTTGCTAGTGTAACAAATATTTTGAAATTGAGATCTAATATGGGTATAGGATGGAAAATCTAAGAGAAATTTCTTTTCATATTCAACCTTCTTAGTGTCACAAAGGTGACACACTCTTTCATCCCATGGTGTTTTAGGAATTGACCAACACCTACTTTCATTATGACGCTCATGAGAATTTGTTCTTATCTTAACGATGCTTATTGTTTTCTTTACACTTGTCAAAACAGAGATATGATTTTCATCTTCTAGATTAGGATTGATTACATCCTTATAATACCTTGATTTTATTTTTTCCTCTAACTCTTTATCATGCCACATTTTCTCCTTAAATTTTGATTGGATGATATATTTAATAGTATCATTTTTCTGCAAAATGGTGTCTTCGATGATTCCCCAATAGCTTAGCCAAGACTGGGCATCTTTATTCCATCCTTGCTTGAGTCGATGGTGGTTACGATTGGATTTTGAAGCAATTTTAGGAAGCCTCTTGTCTTCCATGTTGTTTAACTTGTTCTTATACATTAGGTATCTAGTCATGGTCATTCTTATAATGGGGAAAATGCTTGCCTCTAAGAGGAGGATATGATAGGGTGTATTTCCTTTAATTTTGAGATTATAGGCTATACAATTCTTTTGTATTTTCTCTATATTTCTATAAGATTCACAAGAAATACTAAATCCCCAGAATTCACATCCATAAAGAATAACAAACATAACAAGAGTCTCAAAGAGGAGTTTCTTCTTATCCCATATCCAAAGATTGACTGATTTATAATTGTTTTCAAGCTCATAATAAGCTTTCCATCCCCCAATAATCCTTTCCTCAATGTTATAATTCCAGTTGAGCTTGTAGTGAATATCGATTCCAATATATTTGTATGAAGTCACTTTCTCCAAGTCTTTGTTGCCATATATAGAGGTATCATAAGTGATCTTATTGGTTTGACTAGATCATGACCTTAGTCTTGTCAATATTAACAGTCATACCCATATTGGAGAAAAAATCCTTGAGGATTCTTAGTTGGTTTTGAAGATCATGGGGACTCCTCTCCATAAGAACAATATCATTGGAATAAACAAGAATATATATGACTATACCAGTGAGAGTAGGGCCGACATAACCTGCTTCTTCCAAGCAACCTTCTAACTTGTCAATGTATATGCCAAAAAGGGTAGGGGATAAGGGAGAACCTTGCTTGACTCCAATATTTCAGTTGATCTCTTTCAACTAGCCCTCATTGTTATTAAACTTGGAAATAATGTTCTCATATATCCTTATTTCGACCTATTCCAAAAGTTTTTCCTGGGAACCATGTCAAAAGACTTTCTAAAGTAAAAACAACCACAAAAAATATTGGTTTTAGCATTTTGAAACTCCTCTACAATGATCCTAAAGGTAACAAAATGGTCTACAGTTGAATGATATCTCCTAAACCCAGCCTAGCCTTTATCTCTTTTACCATGATTTTCTAGCCAAAGGCTAATCTTCTTTTTCAAAATAATTCCATAAATCTTGGATAAAATTAGGCTAATCATAATGGTTGTATAATTAGATGGAATGTTTCTATCCCTATTTTTAAAAATAGGAACTGTGAGGCTTTGCGTCCAAGGTTTAGGGAAGCTCTTCTTGACTGCTAAATTAAAGAGCTTTTGTATGTGAGGGATGAAGATAGACTCTACGATTTCAAAATTTTTATCTTGGTATCCTTCAATTTCCTTATCTTTCCCATTTGCAATCCGCTTAACCCTGAACTCTATGTCATCCAAAGAAAAAACTTCATCCTCTATAGGGACAATAGGAATGGTGTCCATGGAATTAGGGAAATCGTAAATACTTTTAAGGTAGGAATTCTAGTCCCTGAAGGGAATCATATTATTTTCTTCAGTATTGTGGATTAGAATTTGCCTCCAAAACTTCTTAGGATCCAACTTAGATAGTTGTGAAAGCTACTCTTTCCTTTTATTGATATTGTATATTTTTTTTCCTTTTAATTAGGGATTTGTACGTATTGATCTTATCAAGTTTTAAGGACTCATTAGAAGCATCCCTAATGGATTTCCTATCAATTTTACATTCGTTATCATACCAAGGGTTGGTCATTCTATTATTCTTTTTAGAAGACACCTCGAAAGAGAACTTGTTAACAGAAGTGGAAACGATATTTTTAAAATTATGATAGAGGTATTCAATGTTGTCCTTATAAGTTAGGAGATGTAATTTACTATTTAAATCCTTTAATAAAAGGTCAACTTTACTTTTTTCAAATCCCAGTTGCCTTTGATTATAATTCTCTTCAATGGCGCTCCTGTGCATGGAAAAGTTTATTGTTAGGGTTAAAGGTCTATGATTAAGGTCAGGTTCATGGTCATTTAAAAGGTCAAAAGTTACTATTTGGTTGGAAATGGGGATATCGGATATTACATAATCTACTACACTACTACCTAGCCCATGAATACAAGTCATCTAGTTGGAGTTTGGCCACTTCATTACTCTATTGCAAATTATTAGGTCTTGAGAGTTGCAAAGCTTGACCAATTCAGTACCAAACAAATTCTCAATTAGGTCTTCAGAGACTCTTTTGTAGCTATTAGATAAAACAAGGTCCTCATCTATACATAAAGAATTATGGTTGGAATCATTGCTTAAAAGAGTATCTTAGTTAGTTGCAGTCCTAGCATTAAAGTCTCTTAGCAAGAGGATATTACCTTCATGTTTCAAACTATGAATATATTGTTCTTAATTATTATAGGGACAATTGCTATCTAGATTATTTTTGTTATTAAAAGTAGAATTAATAGGTGCAAAATAACAAATTTCTATATATATCTTCTTAGCATTGGTGTTTGAAATTTCTATCCAAATGTACTAATTGAGAGGGCCAATCTTATGAAGTTGAATGTGAGGAGAAATTCTCTTAATAATATAACAAGATATGCCTCTTATCCCTCTACAATGGTACTTTTTGTTCCATGCCGACAACAAGACAAATCCTTCTATGTTAGGGACCTTAGATTCTTCATGCTCCCACGTTTCAACTAGACAAATAATATCAATATCACTTGGGATCCAACTTATCATAGGACCTTTGCGCCATGGAAAGAAACGACAGTTCCAAAAAAGGATCTCGAGTGTCCCAAATTCCTATTTATTATTATCCGTCTGGTCTCTATCCCCAACAATAACTTTTCGATTTCTAATTATTGCCTATTTTCCTTCTTTCCCGACTTCTTTTACCTTTTGGACTTCCTTTCTTAATTCAGCTTAGTCTTCGAGAATGAGGTCTTCATTTATAAATATTATTGACCCTTTCAAGCTTGAAGATTAATTGGGTATGCTATATTTATGGTCATTACAACTTACTTTGACATAGATCAACCTATCTTTATGATCAATTATTTTTCCTATCGTCTTTTCTTCTATGAGGTAAGTTATTTCAATTTGTGTTTTATTTTTTAATTATTCTTTTACTATTGCTAGGGTATCCTCCTCTTGTTTTTATTTTATACCAAAAATCATGAGGTTCAAGTCTCTTTTATTATGCTCATGGTCTAGTTCAATTATCTTATTCATTTCCTCTTTCATGGGTTTGATATCCAATTTTTTTACGATCAAATTGTTGGTTAGTTTTTCTTCTAGCTCTTTAATCCTATCTCTCAAGTTGTGATTTTCTTGAACTGCTCCTTCTTGAGTTGATTGTTTTTGTTTTTCCATTTCTTGAACCCTAATAATCTATCAGTTATTTGAGTTTGAATGGTATATTTAAATAGTCTAATAAATATTTGAAATAAAATTTAAAACATTTCAATCTTCTTTATTTTTATATCACTCATACATGAAATAATGAATTAAAGTTAGGAATTCAAGACAAAACAACGTATTTTATCTTTTTTAATAGAAGAGTTAGAAATAGTCACGCTTAATAAGCAATTTAGAAGATAATTTGAAATTTGTTATCATTGCACCGAGAGTAGCGAGGTGCTCTACAACTAGTATGAGGGATATATTGAGACGTTAGTGTTATGTTATGTTATATTATGTTACATAACAAAAACAATTTAACAATAATAAAAATAAAGTTCGCTCAATTAAAGAAAAACAATTACAATCACCGTGTAAAACTTGACATGGAATGAAATAATAATAAAAAAATTACACCTTAAGCAATTGAATCACTCTCTATAAAATTACACTTCAAGAAATTGGATCCCTCTTGGTGCTTAATAGAACTTAAGGAGATATAGATGATCACATAAAATTGTGTCTAATGTCATATTTAAATATAATAATCATTCAAATTTGGGATAAATAGTTCGATAAAATTGTCTCTTATTTTGTGGTGAATATTTCAATTAATTAAATTTGACATTTATTCTTAAAATTATAAATATATTTTTATAAAATAGAATGTATATTTTTAAAATAACAATAATTATTATAAAATTGATAGATATCGTAAAGGCAATTTATTCACAATAAATATATGATTTATCGATTTTAATTTTGTTGATTTTTTAATAAGTTTATAAATTTGATTTTTCTTAATGGTTAAGAATTGATAAATGATAAAATATATTTATTATAAATTAATAAAAAATAACATAGATTTATTTTAAATTTAAATTTATCAAGATATTTTGATATCTTTGTACTTTTTATCATTATTTAAAATGAATTTAAATTAATAAAAAGTAACATTATTTTTATATAAATATCATATAATAATAATAATAATATTCTATTTTTAAGCTCATCGTCAAGTCAAACACCAAATTGGTGTATGAGACTCTCTCCTT
>JASDQU011314687.1:3727-22735 GCA_032191745.1 Picea mariana
AAAGACTTTTTAGGTATGGCTGCCATAAAATACATTGCGGATCCATAATTATATTGAAAAAATGGTATAGCCACTGCAGATACAATGTGGATCTATACTCTTATGACCTGAACTGATTGTAGCCACGAAGAATACACAGTGGATCTACGAGATGACAAGACATAGCCACGACCAATACAAAGTGGATCTATGTAATAGTATATGTGTCATAGTTCAAGACATAGCCACGACCAATACAAAGTGGATCTATGTAATAGTATATGTGTCATAGTTCAAAATAACTCCTTCGCAACTTGGGAAAAGTACATATAAGAGTGAAAACTCAACCCAAGGTCTTCTTACCGATCCCGATGTAGTACAAATATAACCATGTGAATAGATATCCTGATGTCGAACATGGTAGAAACCACTTGATTACCAGTCAATGATGTAAACCGTTAACAAGCACGAGGGAGATCACCATTGATGTCAATGATTCCCAAGGTAATCTAGTACATTCAGACAAATGTGAATAGATGAGTTGAATTTGAACATCCATGGAATCATCCGATCAGAGTTCAATGATGTAAACCCATTGTTAGACATGAGGAGGCCTGCCATTGAGGTAGGCAGGTCCCAAGGTACTAACTGGTTTCTAAGTCTAGTTTCTGGATAATGTGCTAAAGATGACAGGAATAGACTCGTCGAAGGAGGTCCTTGATGTATCCCCCATCAATGACACGAAACTGACACAGAGATGTAATTGGTGGATCAAATGAACATGGACTGACACAGGTATTGAAACAAGATATTTGTGATGGTTGAATCTCGAGGAAAATAATTCCCTCGAACACTGAGGCACGACAGAAGAAACATGACATCGACCGAAACTTGATGATGCAGTGGATGTTGTGACTTTTTTCAGGTGAACCAAAGGAGTAAAAGAAACTCAAAGTATTGGTTCAGTACAGAGGTTCAACGGATTAAAATGCATGCAAAGACAAAGTGTCGTGTTCAAGGGAGACCATAAGAGTTACTGGTAGTGTTCTCAAAAAACTGTTTGTCTTGCTTGTTTCAATTTTTCCCCCATCTAGATAGACGAGTACCTCTTTTTAATTTAACGAGCTCGAGGAGGGGAACACATGCTCGATATGACTCACCTTCGGTAAGTCCCTCTTCCTTTGTTTAGTGAACTGGAAGAAGTAAGGGTTCGATCCCATATGGGCCCTTCAATGTATGATTGTTTAATGAGTCCAGAGAAGGTAAAATAGATGGTTTTTCATATTTAGAGAGTCTGAAAAGAACTTAAATATGACTCCAATGTTGTCCTTTTTCGTAATGTTAGTTTCACGAGGTCGAAAAAGAGATAAATTATGACTCGAAAGACGCCCTTTCAAACCTTTTAACGATTAGGAAAGGAAGCAATATCACTCAGCAATCTTTTCATGTTTAGAGAGTCTGAAAAGAGCTCAAAGACGACTCCAAGGGGTTCCTTTTTCATATATCCATTACGAGTTTGAAAAAGTGATAAAATTCTACTCGGTTACATTCTCATGTTTTTTCGAGCACAAGAAAGAAGAAAGACTAAGCTCGGTACTCTGCCCCCATCTTGAAAGCTAGTGGCTTAAATCCAGAATGATCATCAAAGATTGGAGACATGGCCCCCCAAGCTTCAATTCATTCACCGACTTTGACGTTGTCATCAATTTCTCTACTAGACGGAGAAAAAGGATAAGAGTGGATGAAAAGAAGATTCAAGAGAGGTGATTGTTTCATTTTTTAACGAGATTGACATAGAAAAAGAACTATGCTCAGGACTCCAGGTTCAATCCCCAAATTGTTGTTTAATTTTTTAACGAGCTTGCTACAGAGAGGAAAACTATGCTCAAAGTTTCTGTTTCATTTTTTAACGAGCTTGCTACAGAGAAGAGAAATTGTGCTCATGACCTTTGTTTCATTTTTTAACGAGCTTTCTACAGAGAGGAAAAATATGCTCGTGACCTCTGTTTCATTTTTTAACGAGCTTTCCACAGAAGAGAGAAACTATGCTCGTGACCTCTATTTCATTTTTTAACGAGCTTTCCACAGAAGAGAGAAACTATGCTCGTGACCTTCGTTTTATTTTTTAACGAGCTTGCCACAGAGAGAAAAACTATGCTCGTGGAAACGGATTGACCATTTTGGTGTCACTCTCTAGTGGGAGAGTGGGGTCGACCAAGGATGAAAACGGATCGAATACTTGGGTTACACTCTTTTGATGAAGAGTAGGGCTGATCGATGACGAAATCGGATCAGCTAATTTGGTGAGTGGTTCAATCGAGGATGAAACTACATTGACCACCTGGTCAACCAGATTGACTAGGGATGGAACCAGATTTATTAGTCTATCAACTAATGATGGGTTGGGAGAAAGCTTACGACAACCTTTTGGAAGTTGAATTTTTTCCAAAAGAGAATAAGACTCATCCACACGAGGACAAAGGTGAGAATAATGATCACCTTTGCATAACATGCAAGGGAATTTGACAGTTTTCTTTTTCTTACCAACCTTAACGTCACTAGTTGAAGAGGTATCATCGACATGTCTGGCAGAGGCCGATGACATGGAGGACCACATTTCTAAGACTTTGGGACTACTAGGGAAATCCCTCATAAAGTGGTCGCCCTTATAAAGACTGCAAGGGAATTTTGGTTTTAGATTCTTCATTTTAATATTTTTGACCTCATCAACACTCCCAATACTATTAACAGTAGCTGGTTGCTGGGATTCAACATCTGATGTTGTTGAAGCCTTGGTCCTTTTCGGGCTCTTCTTCTTCTTCTCTTTCCGTTTCTTCTTCTTCTGATCAACCTGGCTACTTGCTGTAGAGCTTTCACTAGATGAAGAAGAAGAAAGGGAAGGAGACTTAATGGGAAAAGAAGGCGAAAAGTTGACGTGAGGTTGATGTGTGGGTAGTGTACTGACATTTAAAGTATTAGGTGCAGTTGAAACATTGGGAGGATTCGAGATCACCGAAGTGGGGAACAACCAAACCGGTAATCCGATGGTGAGTCTCAGAAGACTCAGTGTGGCAATGTACGGAGGACCAAAGTTTCCAAAAGAAGGAAAGGTATAAGGTTCCCTAGGAGAAGGGGTTCCTCCATTGGTACTCTCAGGATTGGATTCCATTAACACTGACTCGACCTAAGGTACACTAAGTAACACAACCAACAGACGCTACGAATCTGAGAAGAAAACAATCAAACAAACCTTCCCACAATGAAACCACTAGTTGGTGATGAAATACAATGTTGCGAGATCAAAATAGGAAGAGGCAGGGATAAGGTGGGTGGATCAGTTACGTTGGCGACCTGCTTAATGAACTTACGCCTTGGTGCAAGATTCCACATAGTAATTGTGGATTTACCCTCCAAGGAGCCTGAGTGAGTTTGAACAATGTCTGTTCCAGGTACAGTGAGACTTCCCTTCACCGTCACCTTGTGTGGGATCCTAAAGATTATAGCTACTAAGGTCACCAATTCGTAGTCAGCCCCTAGGTGGGTACAATCGACAGTTTGAGCCAAATGTATGGGTAGGATAACAAGTCTGAAATCAACTCGAGAGGATCCCAGTCATAATTGTGGGTATACCCTCAAGTGACCCCCAATATACGATCCAACCACTACAAACAGTTGGGATAATCTCTGTAACTCACCCGAATGCGACCTCATGCATAACCCCTATGTGAGAGGGGGATCCCAGAAATCCTATATGACAATTGGATTTTCTCTCCCTATCGCAAGATGATAAGTTTGTTTGATAGCTTTTGAAAGTTATCCTTTCAAACTATTCCAAATCCCTACACCTTAAACTAATGTAGGTTTGCTAACAAAGATGTAAAAGTCTGATAAATTTTAGTTAAGCATTGATTTTAGTGGTTGTTGTTTACTCAGAGGTGTATGAGAGTGAAGACTGATGATATTATGACTTAGTTCCCAAAACATGCATAAGACATGATAAGCAATCTTTTCTTTCAATGAATGTCTAATTAAGGGAAGGAGAAGGATTTTCCTTTCACTGTCAAACACTAAGATGAAATGACCTCATGCAATAGTCCTCAATAAGGAATTCAATGCAATGCTAAAATGTTTGTATGTGATTGATAACCAGTAGATGTAAAGCTTCTTATGCTAATCAGACTTCAAGAGTTGTGAGATTTAAGCAATTTGGAAGAAAACTTCACATAAACCAAAAGACACCCTTGTTATGATCAAACAAGAAACAAAAAACCAAAAAATCAAAAGGAAGGAGAAAGAGCTTGGACAAGATGACTCAAAGATCAGAAAGAAAAGTACAAAATACCTTTGAAACTCCTTACAAAGTTTTCACTCACTCAGATAAACGAGAAGAAAATGACAAATTGACTCCAAATCGTGAAGGACACAGAGTTATTGCAAAGTAAGGAAAAATGTCAAAAAATCCAAACAAAAGAGAATGAATCGTTATAAATAAGGTGTTTGAAAGCCAATACCAAGATGGACTGAGAGTATGAGACCCCGAGCATATGCAAAAAGAAAAAATTGAACCCAGAAATTGAAAAACTAGATGATTTTTCACTGAAAATGGGATAGTGCTCTGGTGTAAGGGGTACCAGAGCACTCCAACACTCTATTTAAGACCACTAGGGAGTGTTGGCACTCTGCTAACAAGGGTAGGGGAGCGCTTTGCTGCAAAAACTCAGAAAAATGGCCAGACACTCAAAAAATCAAGGAAATTTTGTCATTCAGGGTGATCTTGATGACATAAAGAGGCAATCAAACAAATCTAAGAATACAAAAGACAATGTGGAGAATATCAAATCAGTGGGAAAAGGTCCAAAACAATATTTAGGAATGGAAACAAAAATCAGAGCTCCTCCCCAGTGGAGTCGCCAATTTCTGTTGTAGGTGAATCCCCTTGCGGACAAGTGGATTCCCTCTTGGTCTCTAGACTCCTAAGGCAAAGACAGAAAAGTTCTTAACATGCACACTAACTTCCTTTTAGATCTAATCAAGCTAATCAATGAAAGAGAAGGAGAAAGATATGTACCTTATTAGCGACGTTTTTCCTTGCAAAGTCCAGGCTGAGCTCCGATCCTGAGCTCCCTGATAGGTCCTGTCAAACAAACAAAGGTACAAAAGACTTCCTACTCTACTGAGATTATCTCAATCATAGATCTATCTATTGCAGAAAAACTCATGTAGAATAAGCACAAGTTTTAAAGAAACAGGCCAAGCATTGATTATTGATGAGAACAAGTAAAAGTACTTACAATCCTTTGAATGAAGGTGCATCGGCTTCTTCCAGTTCTCCTTGTCCAACCCCTTTGCTCAAGTAATCTACACTGATTTCTCTGATGACATCTCACTCATGAGATCATAAGTTTCACATCTCCAATATTTTCCATGTCTATCAATACCACTTATAGGATCAAAAGTTTGGTATCAATCTCTAGTCTCTATTGTCAATACCTTCTTATGAGATCATAAGTTAGGTATAATTCTCAATCTTCCTTGTACCTTTCACCATGAGAAGGCCTCTTTATATAACCTTGGAGAGGTCCAACCACTTGATAGATATTTGGGATAAGTTGAGGATTCCTCTCCTTCAGTTGAGGATCTCCCCTAAGATCGTGCCTTGACCATCTATTCGAATCCAACCACCTTTAGGAATTGAGGGATTCTTCCCTGATTTGCCTAAACAAACCCATAATTTTCTCAGAAAAGGGGTAGTGCTCCCCCAAAAGGGTGCACAGGGTGCTCAAACAATCCCCCAAAGAGTATTAGGGAGTGCTAGCACTCCCTGACAGTGGGTAGGGGAGCGCTCCTCTCCAAAATTCATTTTTTGAGGGATTTTTCAATGGGAAAAGGTTTGTACTTCCTGTCAAGAGAATTTTCATCTTCCAAACTAACCTTTGAGGTGTCTTAAGTGTCTTTGTGATGTCATTAGGGGCACAGCATAGGCAACATGGTAGTATGATGTTTGTGACACTTGCAACACTTATAGTCAAGATGCGACACTTGCAGACAAGATGCGACACTTACAACACTCGTAATGATGACACTTGCGACACTATCGAAGTGAGTAATTTTGAGGTTTAAAAAGTAGTATCCAGAGTAGTGGAAGTAGTGTGTTGATTTAGAGTCAACCAACTACATTGGGGGGAGGTACTACCAAAAACCCCATGATAGGGTTAGAAAACACATTGATAATGTCTAAGTTCCAGGTATTTGGGTCGAAAGACCCATAAAAATAGCGATTTGTATGTGAGACAATTTGGGTTGAAAAGAATGTTCAAGATGAGGCCACAAATATTGAACATTTTGCAACAACGTTGAAAGGATGTGCATTATTATGGTACATGAAACTGCAGAGTACTACACCGATAGGTCAAGCAAGGACACTGGAATAAATTTGACAAGAATTATTGAAAGAGTTCAATAAGAAAAAGTCTAAGTCGTGGTACATTATAGAATTGAAGGAAATCAAACACGTGTAGGCTAAGTCAGTGTGGGACTATGATCAAATATTTAAGGATTTGATGGGTAGGTTGACATTTCAAAATCCTGATAAATAAAAAAGAGAGTGGTTTATTGCAGGAATATTGCCACACATTCATTTCCTGTTGATGCAACAGAAGGTTGTGTTGTAGCTTGAAGCTTTGGAGATTGAAATGAAGTTGGAATTGTCTCTTGCAGGAGATGGTGGGGAGATGGATCAAGTCCAGACATAGTTAGCTTCCTTGACAATTCAATTGGAAGAACAAACAAAAGGAAAGGAGAAGTGGGAGAAAGTATGGTGTGCCAAGTGTAGGACTGAAGGCCACCATAAGGAAGAATGCCCAACCTTTGTGAAGTATTTTGAAACTGGAGCACCAAAACCATTACCAGGAGGGGGGTACTGTGAAATATGTAATACATGGGGACATAATCCACCTAATTCCACATTGCTGCAAAAATACCAGTGTACACCAAGAAATTTATTTTGTAAATTTTACAAGTCAGTAGGGCATGAAGAGGAAGAATTTTGTGCATTTGATTTAATGATAAAGCACACTTCAAATATGTATATAATTGAGGAGGAAAATGTTGCGACATAAGGAGATGGTCCACAATACAATAATCAGAGAGGGTTTAATCCAGGAAACCAAGGAGGATTTGGCAAAGGTCAAGGCCGAGGAAGTTTTGGTAGAAGATGTAGAGGCCTGATAATCTGCTACAATTGTAATCAACCGAGACACTTAGCTCGTGACTACCCAAATCCTTGTACAACCTACATGTATTGTAGATAACTAGAGCATGAGATGGAAGACTATCCTCAATTACTTGCGAAGTCGTAGGAAAGAGGGAATCAAAACTAGAACCCAAATCAAAACATACAAAAGATGTCAACAAAGATACATGATGAAGGACCCAATATAACAGTTGTCACATGTGGAGGAACTAAGATAGGGGCTAATGTGACAAACATAGGGAGACATAGTGAGAAATGGGTGAGGAAATTGGCAGGACCTATGCCGACATTTGACACATAGCAAGAAACATAGACATATCAACAGACAAGGAATGAGATCCTAGGACTATATTGGATAACATCAACATCATATCCAACCCCTTTGGTTGAAATGCCTTTGATCTATGATCATACTAACCCAAAAAGGCCCCTTGAAAAGGAAAGTCCTTTGAAAGAATCTATGAGAAGTTTTTTAACATTGATGAAGGATGAAACTGCATTGAATGCATTGCATGAAATGATTGATCATTGTGCGCAAGAAAGGGAACTCCCTACCACACAGAGGGTAGTGAATCAAGTACTGTGCAAAAAGAGGATGAACGACGAGTTCAAATTAAGTGCAGATATTGGGGATTATGATATGGACAAAGTCATTTTAGACTTGCTTTATGATGTAAAAATTTTTCCAAAAAAAACATGGGATATGATGGGGAAGATGAAGTTGATTTGGTCTCCCATCCAGTTAATATTGGCGAACCCACAAAAAATAGTACCAATTGGTCAATTGTTAGGAGTACCTGTGAATATAGACAGAGTGCATAGTGAACAGATTTTGAATTCATTGATATTGTGGATAATAGTCAACCATATCCAACGATAATGGGGCTTTAATCAGAGTTTGAAAATAAGGTGATTATTAATATGAAGAAGAGGGAAATGATCTTTTAAGTATGGGACTTTAAGGTTACCACACCATTGGATCCTACAAAATGAAAGAGGTACATAGAGCCAACAAAAGGGAATGAAATTGATAGCCTATATAATATCACTGCATGAATGGATGACTAAGTTAATACAACTGCAGATGGCGCCCTAAGTTAGAGAAGCATTAGATCATGTACATTAGACTCAGAGGAAGTTTTGGAACACTAAAAACAAGGGATGCATGAAGTATCCACTAGAGGGTGTGCCCCCATGACTCGATCATTGAGCTGGATTGGAACGAAATTATGTGACCTGTCCAAGTATGATGGTTTGAATGACATAGCATATTTTGTACAGGTGTTTGAATTGAAAATACCCGAACAACAAATATTGTTGGCATTAGATGTTTTCTTGAAAGCTACTCCAACCAAATGGTGGGATGCACATAAAGAAGGAATAGAAGAATGGCACGAGTGTAGAATATTGATGCAAGTTAGATTTGATGCCAAGGTTGAGTACATTGCACATAAATATGCAGGAGTAAGTGACCTAACATATCATATTGCACAATGAAGAAACATATGGAGTTTGATACCGAAGAAGAAATGAATGCATAGGTTCAAACATACATTGGAAACGATCCCTAAGAACTGGTACCTAGAACTAGAAATGTGTAGAGAAACCACATACTAGGATGAACTAACTCAAAGGTTTAAGGTAACATTTAATTTTGAACATGAATTTCCATTAATAGATGCAGCTTCGAAGGCCATTAGAAACAAGATTTTTTCAGAAGAAGGGTGGATGGATATAGTACTTATATGTAGTGCACATAGAGATTTTGTGACTGTTCATGAGTTACTGAAATATTATAATGTGGCTCAAGAAGATCAAGATGAGGAGGATATGAGAAATATACAAATACCTGAAACTAAGGGGAAACACATAGTGGAAGGACTAGAGATTCAATCTGTTGTGTATGCACAACCACTAAGGAAACAGAAGATAAATATTGGGACAAAAGAGAATCCCAAGTTCACGTAAATAGGAGATTACTCGAATGATGAAATTGTGGAAAATATTGCATACGTACTACACGAGTATTAGGATTTATTCCCATCCACATTTTTAGAGATGAAAGGGATCACTGGTGAGCTAGGAGAAATAAATATCCTGTTGAAACCCGATGCTAAGCCAATAAGGTAGAGACCCTATAGACTAAATATGAAGTATAAAGAAAAGGTAAAGGAAGAAATAAAAATAATATTAGAATCAATAATAGTTGAACAAGTAGTAGAATCATAATGGATAAGTCCAATGGTAGTGCAAGATAAGAAAACAAGGGGAGTCATAATTTTTGTAGACCTAAGAAAGTTGAATGATGCATGTTTGCGTGATCCATTTTTGACACTTTTCACAGATGAAGTGCTAGAGAATGTAGGGGAGATGGAGGCCTATTCTTTCATAGATGATTTTCTAGGATATCCCCAAATAAAGATTGCACAGGAAGACCGACATAAGACTACTTTTGAAATAGAGTGGGGAAGCTACCAGTACACAATGATGCCTTTTGGGATGAAGAATTCACTTGCAATTTTCTCAAGAGTAGTGGTCGTAACCTTTAAATAATTTATTCATAAGTTTCATGAATTTTATTTAGATGATTGGATTGTGTTTAGTCTCTTAAAAAATAACATAGAAGTACTAAGATTAATGTTGGATAGGTGTATCCCCAGATGGGGTTCTAGTGCAGGACATATGTCACCAGGAGGGGGCGTGAAGTGACCAACATGGAGAGGGCTATGTGACAGGAGCATGGCACACCATCCCGCCACCCTCATGCATTTAAGCCTTGCTCACGTAGGCCTAGGAACCATTACTCTCGGTGCACCTGGCCTCAACTCGCTGTCTTTTCGATGGAACAGAGACATGAATTCGAATTTACTCTGCTCATGCGACTTTGCCTCCTTTAGTTGCCTCAATGCCATGCCTCCGGCTAGATGAATTCGTAGAGGTTCCTTCCCAACGCTGAGACCCCTTGAAACCTTCATAACTTCTAGCTACACCTTCACTACTTGTGCTTCCTCCCTGTGCTTGCATTTTCCCTCAGTGCCACCAGAATGCCAAGGCAAAGGGGAAAATCAAAGCGTGGCTCGTCCTGGAAGCCAAGCTGACCGCGAGTGATTCTTAGACCCCCACCTGCACCATCCCCTAACTCATCACCTACTTAATCTTCCTCACACTCTTCTCAGTCATAGTATCGACAAAGTCCCATTGACCTCCCTATCCTCTCCTCGTCCTCCGCAGATCGGCTAGAGTGGCTTGCCCTCTCTGAAAATTCATTGGGTTTCAACCCAAGGCCTTCTTTCGATTTGGCCTCATCCTTGTTGTTGCTTCTTGCAGTCCCAACAATTTCATTGGAGAGCGTACCAGTCTAGAAAGAGAACCCATCCAATCAGCCTCACCTGGGAGCGACACCAAATCTCCTGGGGCTACTTCCAAGGCCTCATTCCTTCTCAGATTCAGTACCATACTCACAATTGTAGGACATCCTTGATATCCTGCAACGTCTAGTCTTTGAGTTGAAAAAAGGCCTGGACAACCTTTAGTTTCGATTGGAAATCATGGATGGAAAGGCATCAATGCTCCTACACTAAGAGCAGGTGAAGCCGTAGGGGAAGGAAACAAAGATGACTCAGAGGATGGTGGAGTAGATGCTACAAGGATTGGTGATGAAGACGATTCGGGCTTTGCCATGCACGTGCCCATGGAAGAGGGAGGTACACCTGATGAAGAGGAAGTGTCTGGTGGCAACTTCGATGCAGGAATGACCATGCACGAGGCCATGGAGGAGGGGGTACATAGGTCGAAGCAGAAAGGGTGGGAGGCGACGTTGACACGGGCACTGCCATGCACGAGCACATGGAGATGGGGTGGACAATTGTCGAAGAGGAAGCTGGGGACCCAATGACCTTTTCCACCTCCTAGTTCGTGTGGCCATGCTATAGGCCGACCACATGACCGACACATGTGTATTTATGTTAGTTTAGCCAAGTGTTTGGTTTTATTTTTCCTCATGGAGATCATGACCATGTTTGATATGTTTTTTTTTGAAGATTATAATTTTTATGTTTAAGTTTTGTCATTCTCAGACTAGTAGCTTAAAACATTTAGCTTTACTCTAACCGGCTGGATGAACTAGTTTCCCTTCGGGGCAATTCAGTTATTACAGTCTGGAACTCTTGACGACATTGTAACTTTGGTTTTTGAAGGATTTTTATACAAATCTTACTTACAAAAAAAAAAAATGTTGGATAGGTGTAGACAATGTCATATTTCAATGAATTTGAACAAATGTATTTTATGTGCGCCTTTTGTAATTTTGTTGGGTCATGTGGTATATAAGAAAGGATTACTAGTGGATCCTACCAAAATTGCAGTAATTTTGGACTTACAACCACCTACATTAGTAAGAGAATTAAGAGAAACCTTGGGCCACACAAGATACTACAAGAAGTTCATTAAAGGATATGCACAGATTACATCACCAATGGAGAAGTTTTTAAAGAAAGAAGCTAAATTCCAATGGAATGAGGAATTCTAGAAAGGTTTGGACACATTAAAGGAGAAGTTAGTCACTGCACCAATTTTGATATTCCCAGATTGGAAGAAATTATTTCATGTTCATGTGGATGCATCATCCATAGCTTTGGGAATCATATTATCTCAATGAGGAGAAGGAGAGTTAGACCATCCAATTGCATTTTCAAGTAGGAAGTTGTCAACAGTAGAAAATAAATACACTATGACAGAATGAGAGGGATTAGCAATGGTGTATGCGATGCAAAATTTTAGACACTATTTGTTGGGTTCTCATTTCAATATGTATACAGACCATTCCACATTAAGATACTTAGTGAACACCACAGTGTTGGGGGGGGGGGATAATTTTCATATGGTTGCTATTGTTCCAAGAGTACGACTTTGAATTTTTTGTTAAGCTAGGTAAATTGAATGCAGGACCAGATTACTTATTACACATTCTATAAGGCGAGGATGTAGAGAAACTAGATGAAATTTTAACGGATGCACTTTTATTTGCAGTTTGAATGGTGGATGACTACTTTTAAGACATTGTGCAATTCCTAAGTACATTAATGGCTCCACCAGACATGACATTTGCACAAAGAAACAGTTAGTGGCTAAGGAAGTTAAATATCAACTAATTGCAGGGAAACTATACAAGTCAGGTGCATATGGGATACTAAGATGGTGTGTGTTAAAGTATGAAAGGCCAATGATACTATCAAAAGCACACATAGGTATTGCAGGAGGAAAATACACAAATAAAGTGACTACACATAATATTTTGTGTGCATGGATCTAGTGTCCCACACTTCACAAGGATGCTAAGGAATAATGTCATGAATGTGATGTTTGTCAAAGGGTTGGAAATCCATCCACAAGGGATGAGATGTCATTGCATCCACAGGTTACACTGTAGGATTTTGACAAATGGGAGATAGATTTTGTAGGACCAGTCAATATTCCATTCAAGAGATCAAGAGATAAGTATATAATAATTGAAACAGAGTATTTGACCAGGTGGGCAGAAGCAACACCAGTCATAGACTGCAGCGCAAAAAATGCTGCATGATTTTTGTTTGATAATGTAGTGACAATATTTGGGTGCCTACACATTTTACTGAGTGATCAAGGGAAGAACTTGTTGAATAAGAAGATTTCATAATTGATTGAGGAGTTCCAAATTCACCATAATAAGATCATTCCATACCACCCTCAAGAAAATGGGATAGTATAAGCCTTCAATACGATTTTATAAAATGCGTTGACAAAGATTTGCAATGTAGGGAGAGATGGTTGGAACTTAAGGATCCCTGCAGTATTATGGGCATATAGGACTACAAGATAAAATTTGATAGGACATACACCTTTCTGGTTGGTATATGGGAAAGAAGCGATAATGCCAATAAAATTTGTTGTGTCGAGTTTGCGTGTTGCAGTGATTACAGATCTTTCAGACTCCGATGTAGTAGAGGAAATATTTTCACAGTTGTTACAGCTTGAGGAAGACCGATTTTTCACAGGATTCCATCATCAGGTCTATAAGGAAAGAGAAAAATCATGGCATGATATGCATATTAAGAAGAAAATATTCCAAGTGGGAGACTTAGTATTGTTATATGAAAACATGTTTATGAAACAACCGAAAAATTTATGAATGCATTGGTTAGGTCCATATGTCATTAAGTATGTGACAAAGGTAGGTGTTGTGCAGTTGGAAATGTTGAATGGAGAATTCCTGGGAGGAATGGTGAATGGGAGTCAATTGAAACTCTATAGGGATGGCCAATCATTTGCGCACTAGTATAACTTGCACAAGAACTTATGTACTATAGTAGTGTATTATAGGAGGACAAAAATAAAGGGAAAAAGAAAAAGAAAAAAAGAGGAAAAAGATAAAAAAAATAAGTAATTTACAATGAGAGTAAGTGCATAGAAGAAGGGAGTGTTGCGCAGATGGATGAAACCATGCTAAGCAAGTAAATTACACGCAGAAGCGAAAGCTGTGTAGCAAATGAATGGGTAATCTAGAAAAACTATGAGGATGAGGATGAATAAAGATTTTTAAATGGTATTAAAAAGTGGAAATGACGGTTCAAAATACATAATGACAACTTAGCATGGAGACACTTCATCATAAATGGAAAAAATCGATGAAGATCGTGACAACCTGAAAAATTGAGGAAAAAATATAGCGAAGGATTTGGAATTAATGCTGCTTTAAATCAAGTATTAAATGAACAAAACTAAGGGATTAGATAATTAATATAGGCGGAAAGGTAAAATGACAAATGGAAAAGGGGAAAAATTCCACGAAGAATATAAACACGCTGCCACCATCTGAGCGTATAGAGGCCATCCTAGAGAACAAGAAGTCATATAAGGAGATATAAAAAATAAGGGAAGAGAAAAATGTTCTCACACAACGATTGGTACCCCTGCAGGATGAAGCACTCATGGTCACAGGGGAATTAGAAATGACGCAATGCACAGTGAAGAAAGTAGCACAAGAGAAGGAGGAGAAACTCATAACCTTGATTGTGTAGGTAGTAGAGGAGATTTTGGAGAAAGAAGACGAGGTAAAGAAGGAAGTCACTACATCAAGAGAAAACCTCTAAAAGTTCATGGAGGCATGGAAGGGCGTGACACAATAGGATTAAGTGGCTCAGGATGAGCCACAGGTGAGTGTTGGGGGCCTATTGGATAGAGATTTTGAATAACTAAGTTTTGAAGAGCGCACACAAAAGAAGAAAAGGGAGCAGTTTACAGGGTCAAAGAAGAACTCAAAGTGTGTGAAAAATAAAGAAAAACAATATTTAGGCATGCAAAGGAAGCATGCAGGATAAAAGGAAGGAAAAGAAACATGAAGACACAAAAGCAGGAAAATAAACATGTTGGCGAAAAAGACGGAAAACAACTAGACATATTAGGGTTTTGGGATAAACTATTAGGGTTATGAGCCCTAACTTTATGTATAAATGTGTAATGATTTGGGGAAGAATAGGTTGTTGAAAAAGAGGGATTAGGCTATTGATAGTAAGATATTAGGTTGTGTATGAGTGGGAATCCTTACTGGAGTTTTTGGAGAGATTTTTCATAAAGAGAGGGGTGCATTGCAGAGTGGCTAGGCTATATTGAGGATATAAAATGTTGTATCTATTGTAAGCATAGTGTGCAGGCCTGAGATGATTACTGCATGAATATTAATATGGAATCCAACTGTTGTGGACCTAGCTCGAGGATTGGATGAACCACGTTAAAATATGTGTTTCTATGTATTGTGTTGATGTGGTTGTTCATGGATGTTCGGTTTATGCATGATTAGTTTAGATATGTTTACTATATGATTGACGCACAGTAATAATGAATGATACAATGGGTTACTTATGTTTCCATCTATGTTATAAGGGTTTTGCATAATATAGTTTGTTAACTAATCAAAATACATGAATAAATATATTGCGCATAGGTTGGATGAGTAGTAATGGATATGATGTTGACAGACTCACATCCCCTCATCCCTGCAGAAACTTGGTTCTTGTAGCCCCAGTAGATACCTCAAGTGAGACTTCACTTGCATGCAGGTGATGCCGAAAGGGACGGTATCTAGAGGGTTTTATTAGTTGAAGAAACTAAACCTAGGGTCTTATAACCACATGCCAACAAGAATACATAGATGGTACTTCAGAAGATATGAAGTTGGTAGAGATTAAATACTACTCCATGAGAAATTTATGGGTTTGATCGGAAAAATTTAAGGGAAAAAGTAGCATGTCGTTGGGCTATGGGGTTAGACAGATCTCAAATTATTAATTTTTTAAAATGTGTTGGTGTTTTCCCTCACCATAGGCTAGGGGAAAAATAACCTAATACGTGCTATTTTTTTAGAGATAATTTAGATCTAAATAAGAAAAACCCTAAGATATTTCCTTTCAAATGCATCTAAATTAAAAGATAAAATGAGTAGAGTGTTAGAGTTACCTCTTAACTCTCTAGCACACTTTGAGATATACTATTCTCCGCATAAACAACAATCATCCAAGCCACTCTCCATCAAACAAATGAAAAAAAAGAAAGAAAAGTAAACGATAGCTTTTGACAGAAAATTTTTCCTTTATTCTCCAATAATTTCAACCAGTTTACAAATGAGAGGTCCTCCCCTTTTATCGATGAAGAGGAGGCTCAAAACCATGGTAAGAAAATAATACCATGGGAAATTTTTTATTTTATATGTTCTCTTACAAATATAAATATGATTTTTTCTCTTTTCATGGTGCGCACTCTTTAGGAAAGGGTCAAAGTGGACAAAAAATCCCAAAGCGCAACTTTTTTGATGGAAAAAAAAACTTGCTTCAAATAAAAATTCACCCCTTAACTTAAGTTGTGAATTAGGCATGTGATAAAATAGGAAAAGGGCACTCCATGGATCAAATAATAATCCAATGTGTAACACTTGACTAAGACGATGGCCTTAGCCCCCTAGGACATTATTAATTTGTAGTTTCCAAGTGACAATTTCCTAGTAAGCATAACAATTAAATTAACTTTGACACTTGCCTAAGTTTTGCCTAGGGAAACATTATTAATTTTCTTAAATGAGTCCATTCCATGGGAAAACCAACATTTCCTAAATTTTCAAGTAAGAGATAATAAATTAATGAAGTTAGTGACAAAAAGGGAAGGGGGGTTGATCATGTGGTTCTTATCAAAGTTGTATACATGCTTAGGTCAATCTTTGTGTCTCTAGATTTGTTTTAGCTAGGCCTGTGAGAATTCTTTCCAGGTGAGAGATTTGCTGGGAATTCTTCCCTGGTGTGTTGGGAATTAGTTGCAGTTATCTAAGACTTCCCACCTGACCTATTACTGAATCCCTAGAAGGGAAGTGGGGTATCCAAAGGACTATTGAGCAGAGAAGAGACACACTTCTTGGGGTGGGACAAACATGTGGGGAATGAGGAACTGTAGAATAGTTGTAGGAGTGGGCACCTTGGAATGCACAATTTCTTTCTTTATCAGACCTTAGCCTAACATTTGGGAATTATTTTTCCCTGGTGGAGTTTAAGCCCTGGCTTGGGGGTGACCTATTGCTGAAATTTTATGAGCACCATATTTTATGACTGGGAGGAACATATGAGTTATATGCACAGTTGGTGACTTTTCATAAAAGATAAGTGTCCTTTATGTGTTTGTCTCATTTACTATGTGATTTATTATCTATGTTTGATATGGGTTTAATTCTTGTATGACGTTTCATATAAGTAGTTTTTTTATTCTGTATAATGTTGTTTGCACATGTAAGTGTAGTGTGGATAACCAGTGTTTGTAGTTGTACATGATGACTATGACAATGTTGTTAGTTACTCTTGTTAAGTTGACCTTATAATAATGGTCATGCGTCTCCGTGGAGAGACTATAATGACCGTGCATAAAATAAGTACTCCATGCGCACAAGCGACTAGAATCGCTTGTATGTGCAGGGAAATAGTTCTCGTGCATAAGGAAAACAAAATTTGTGTGTGACGCTAGAATGGCTATGTCCATAGTACTGATCATATGTTTAGGATGGAATACATGCACATTAATGTTGTGTTCTTAGCATGCTTGTGTGTGTAGATGTATTATGTTACTTATGCTATTATAAGTTGATTCATATGAGGAAACTTAATGTGGCACGATCCAACTTGGAGTCATGCACGTTACTTCAAGTATTTCTGTGAAGATAATGTTATATAGAAGAATCTGCACACTAGACTTCTGGAGTAGCGTTGATCAGTAATGAACCGGGGACGTTACATTGTGGTATCAAAGAGACATAATTTGAGAGTGGTGTGGTGTAGCCTAGCCTGGGTGGCTAGGGATGTTACAAACATCCAAAGCAAAATCATCATCAACATAGATTTTACTTTCCTCATCTTTATTCAGTATCGTGAATAAAGTGGCATCCTTTTCCATATGATGAGTGCACCCAGAGTCGAAAATCCATTAATTTTGCGTTGTGTGATACATCAAGGCTTGAGAAGTTTTGACTTAGAAGGTGAAATTACCAGTAGGTCAACGAATAGTCAGCACGTCTCCTTCAAGTCTCTTAACCTTCTCCTCTAAATCCTCTTGCTTCTTGAAGCATTTCTTCTTGACATGTCTAGTCTTTCCATAGTGCCAACATGTCTTCTTCTTTTGACTTTGTTGTGGTTGTTCTGGGGTCCCTGATCAATATATGTAGGTTTTTGTGCAGAAGCATCAATATGCACTCTATCTCTGGAATCCATCTTTCCCTTACCTTTGAGAAAGTGAGCCTGGTGTTTACCACCAAGTTTTCCTTCTTCAAACAATCTATGTTGATCAATAATCAAGAGTTCACAAAAAAGTTAAAAGGAGTAGTCTTTACCATCTTGCTTGCGTGCATGCGAATTGGTGTGAAAGGTCGTGTTGAGGGGTCCAAAATCCCTTTAACTCAACAACAGGAACCAAACCTGCCTTAGAGGCCCAATTAGACTCTGCAACATTTTATGGTGGCATGGTTCTCCAAATATTTTGATCTAGATAATTTTATCGATTGGCTTTACTTGGTGATTGACAGGATATATTCTTATGAAAGTTCCTCCTTCAGCTTAATCGTTCTCTTTTTTGTCTTTTCTTTTATTAGATGAATCAGATGAAATGATATGTGCTCATATAAACCAACTGATAAAATGGATTCTTAACTACTGAAGAAGGTCGAGCTTGGGATAACCCTCGTGCTCAAGCATGCAAACAAAGATATCCACACCGATTACAAGCCTAGTACTAATATGTTAACTTGCTGGTATTTCATCATTGACTGAGATACAATTATCGTAAGAAAAATACGCATGTAATAAGATGACTGAACGAAAAAATAGTTTTCTTAGATATAACATCAATCACACATTAACACAACGATTTCCTTTCCATCATTAAGAACAAAAGAACTACAAAAATATTGAAACAGATAAATTATCAATAGATTCATAAACTCTTACTCGTTACATCATCAATTACTGAAATAAAAAGTTGGAAGTAATTCCTCCTCAATCTAATCACATAACGCCTTTGATGAAAAACATAATTTTGTCTCTGGTCCTAAACAAGACTTCTCAATTAAGGTTGTTTATAAATAGCTATTTACAATTCCCAAAAGGAGGGTCTTTTCCCAAAACCATCGACCTCTGCTAAAAGGTCAATCCCTTTATTTATAAAGAATCACTAACTAAAAATAGCCGCTACAATTTTAAGTTGAGTAAAACAAAATA
>JASDQU011314688.1:9486-21224 GCA_032191745.1 Picea mariana
TCATATTTAGATAATTAAACATTTTTACTAGAAATTATTGTCCACCATAATTTATGGAAACCTTTCTATAATTTAGTTAGGAGTCAAAAGTAAATTTAACACTCCCAACACTTTGGGCCCTCCTCTGAGGGAGTGAATCTCAATCACGCTTTGATACCATGTTGAGTTTGCATAAGAGATGATATTGTATATTTTTTTATTACAATGATGTGTATTTATATTCCATATATATAAAACATATGGTGACCATCATTTCAAAGATACATTCATTGAATAATAAATATATATAAAACATTCATCATAAATAATTATTTATGATATAGTTTTATACCTTATATAAATATATTATTATATTAATAATATTATTTAATAATTAATAATCATATTATTAAACTCACTTTATATACCATTTTATRTACCATTTRACCACATCTTGCTTGAAATATTTAAAGATTTTCAAGTTTATCATTTGATTGGATTTTTTCACATTGGATAAATGCAATGCATGTTTCTTTTTTATTCATCTAAATTTAGACTGGTTCACTTATATTTAGTTGGACAATAATTGAAAACTACACATTTTACATTAATGTTCTYTTGATAGATCTATTGTTATTTGTGTTGTGCTAATATTATAGCACAAACAGGTATAATTCAACCTCAATAGCTATGGCATGTGTGAAATCAATGAGATACCTCTATTCTTACTTCACAAACAAGTTAGTAATGTTCATAGATTTGTGTGCTAAAATAAAAACATGTAATTAGCCCAATGAAATGCTAATTATTATAGCTAGTGCACTAATCATGAATAAATAAGATTAATCGTATTAGAACAAAATATGTCTAACCATGAATAAATAAGATTAATCGTATTAGAACAAAATATGTCTAATTGTAAATAAGCTAATAAAGATCTTTGTTTCAAAATTTTAGATATATAAAAGTAGATAAGTACTTCAACTCAATTTCAATCTACTTATGTAATTAGGGATATATAGCTAACTACATCTACATGCTACACAACTTAAACCCACCAAATCAACCCGGAGCTAGTGTACTACTCTGAAAACTACATTATTTTACAATAAACTTTATTACATATATGCATGAGAGAAATATAGTGTACTACTATGAAAATTGCATTATTTTACAATAAACTTTATTACATATATGCATGAGAAAAATATAGTTAAATATAAAAACGTATTTATCATGATATAGCCATATACATGTAGAAAATAGGGGTGCATTGGGATTCCTTCCAAAACATTTTCTTTGCCACCAACACTATCCAAATCTAAAAGTTTACGTTGTACTAAGGTATGATGGGATACATATTATTTGGATATAGTACAAGAAACTATTGAAGTTTAATGAACAATTTAATTGCTAAAATAAACTTGTACTTGAATTGGAAGTTGTGTAACTAATGATAGCAAAACTAAACTAAATGTTATTGAACTTGATGTTATTGAACTTGATGTTATAGAGATGATGCAATGCATTTTAGTTTATTGTAATCAATTTGCATGGCATCATATATGGTCATCTTATAATAGGGTTAGTGTGGACTCTGACATGAGGTGTATGCACAAGTTATTTATAGCTTAGCAAAAACTATACAACTTTGGAGATGGTTTATGAAAAAAGATGATCTCTTCAAGATATTTCTTTAAAACGTATGGTTAAGTTTTACTAGGGATGAATGTTGGAAACCTAGTTTATCTTCAAGTGACTTTGACATGAATGGTGTTGTTAGGACTATCTAATTAAAATTATCTATTTGATAACTATACCATCCTCATGGCATATGTGACATGAGAATGTTTGCTTGATTCATTGGTGTTGGGGAGATGGTAGGGAGATAACACTAGAATGATACATATATTCATTATCTCACAAATTGTCAAAGAGATCGTTGCAACTTAATGAGTTTGAGGGGTCGGAGGATCGTTCTCTTGGGTGAGTTCAACATAGCTAGTAAATAATTTAGGGTTATATTCAATAGATGAGATGTATGTTGTGTACCACTAAAGTTGTTATATTGGTGTGAAGGCTAAATGATTATGGATCAAATTATATGTGTGGTGTATCTTACAAAGCATGACAACCCATTTGGCATGGAACACATCAAGTTGGATTTTCAAAGAATTATTTCATATTGAAAAAAGAGGTAGGTGGAGTAGTTGCCAATGACTTGGAATCCTATCAAAATATTATCGACTTGAGTTGTTCATGTGTCTCTTTATATGAGCTAAATATCCAAGGTCTTATGTGTTGTGGTTAAGATCATGTGTGACCATGAGATATAGGTTGTCTTTCAAAGTGTGCATATGTTATGTTAATTGTTCTAGTCATCCATGTGTCTATTGGCATTGGTTTTAAAAGGAGGCAACTAAATCTTAGAGAGAAGTGTGGAACTCATTCACGACTACTACTTTGTGCAAAATTTATCTAATCCCTATCTTGTAATTGTTGAGCATGTATCAATTAGAGGATTTGAGTGGTTGAATTCCTTGAGCTACGTGGCTTATGTAGCTTGTGGGGAATTTTCTTTGTCCTATAACTCAATTGACAAGGCCTATTTATTGACCCAAATTCCATCAACTTGTATCTCAAAATCCTTAAATCATGCATACAAATGTTGTAGTTGGGTTTTATCTTCAACATGGTCTTCTTCCATGTTAACCAATTCATCACTTTTTTGGATCAATTCTCTTTCCATGTCTTCCAACTTTTCTAACTACATCACTATCCACATTAACTAGGAACGAGCTTTGGCTAGTGCTAAATTGGTCACTACAAGAAGAGATCCCTCTAATTCAGGGAGGCATTTCTCTATGATGGGAGTATCTTATTCATCCATGCAGTTCTTGAATGTAGCATTTTCAATTTCTAACCCATCACATTTATTTAACAAAACTATCACATGCTCTAATATAAAATCCATGAGTATTATTTCCAAACTACATAAACCATGAAATGAGCTATCCATCACAATATCTTATGTTACTTTTATGCCATCACGCTACCTAACAACATTGGATTCTAGTGAGTGACTATTGAGAGCCTTGATTCTTAGGGGTGTAATTTAGAGGAACCTCATCTTTGGCTTATGGTTTGAGTTCTATATCGTTGGCTTGTGTATGTTGGAACCATTGAACTTATATAGACACCAAAAATAGGGCCTATATGGGATATTTTTTATTGTTGTTTTTTTTTGGATGAAGTTTTGGGAGTGGTTTCAATTGTTTGTTTATTATTTGTTTAAATTTGGGATGAAACATTGAGGATAACTTCATTAATATAAGTAGGAAAATCTTATAGAGCTAGTGGAGGCACATGTGTGATACTAACTAGGAGTACCTATCCAGGGGAAATAGAGGTGAGAGAGTGGAGAAAAGGAATCCTCGTGATTAGAGATTCATGTGGTGTTCTAGAGAAGGGGAGAAAAAAGTTTGCAAAACCATAGGGAGGGATGTATAAGTGGGAAGGGGAGTTCCTTGTATTCCTTCTGTGAGGTTGTCAACAATGTGGATTTGAAGGGGATCAAATGAGAGGGGCTCTTGGGTAGACTCCAAACAAGATAAAGATGATGGTGAGATATAGAACTATGAGGGATTAGCATAGGAAGTGTTTGGAAAGGGAGTTTTTTTATCTCTAAAGGTGCTTCCACGAGCATTTCTGGAGGAATGATGGGGTTGTGGTTTTCTTTGATAAAATAAGTGGTTAAATGTTCATTGTAATTGTCAGTAAATATGATGGTTCCCAACAATGATAGGAAATTAGGGATAGAAAATGAGGCGAAGTGATGACCAAGGTTTCCCCAAGTGTGAAAAGAGGTGGATCATTGTGGTGAGTGTGACACCCCATTTTCCCCCAATCTATAATTATAATTAAGATTTAAAGATTGTGATTGATGGACCATGCACTTGTGGTTTATATTTAATGTCAATTTCCAACAAGTTGACTGAAGGATGAAGCCTTGAATTACTGGCCATGATACCATGAGTGGGAACCGGTGAGCGGGGATTGGGAATTACCTTGTTTTCCCAAAGAATTTTCCCTCACCCAAAAATTCCTTAGTGTCTAAATCTGGTTGAAGTATTCTACCTTCCTTTATTCAGATGGAACAGTTAATGAGATAAGACCTCGTGGTTGAAACGGTTAAGTATGCCTTCAGAATTGTACAAAGGGAAGTGATTGGGTMATATATATCTATCAGCCAAAAGTGTCATTGCAAGTGCCCCTTCGATTTGGGAGTCTGACTCCTGGAAGCTTCGGACATAAGAAAGTGAAGGAACCCAAGGAGGGGGATAATGTTCGAGAGAGAAATAGAAAGACAAATACAGACGAGGGATAAGCACACAAGTGCAAGAGCACAATCATGCAAGGCCAGAGATAAGATTTTTCACAAAGAAAATAGTAATCTTACCAAATATTTTGTGGTTGAATGGAAGCAAAAGTTTCCCAGACTCAAACTTGAGTAGAGAGGATCGCGAGTTAATGCTTGTTGGAAATAAACTAGCACTAGAAAGGGGAGGGCACTTAGGGACTATATAGAAATGAAGGGAGTCCCTTGTGGAGAGGAAATCTAGATGGGAAGGCATCTGGAAAGCCCCGTGGTGGCCTTGGATTCAACAGGTAGAATGGATTTATGTTGTTGATTGTTAGTGAAGGAGCATAGCCTTCACGTTAAGACCCAAAACCTATGAGAAATCCTGTGAGTTCCCGTGGTGGTATCATGGCTTGGCACATGGGTGGCATGTTGTAGAAAGAACAAGTGTAATAGAGCCTATGGTTGGGTGGAAAGACATTCACTCTTATTTAATTGGTGGCTAGCTTTTATGTTGGAAACTGAGAAGTATTATTAGTGCTCTTGTAAAAATATATGTAAATGAGTGTTAATCCTTGCACTATGATTTTGTGAATTTTTTTGAATATGATGAATGAATTATTAATCCTGAAACCTTTCTATCTATTAAGCACAATCCCAAAAGGGATATTACCCATTTTTTCAGTTGTAAGAAAACTGAATTTAAGGTTTTGTGACCCTGTGAATTCTTTGTGCTTTGAATGGAAATTTTGCAGGATATTAAATCTTATTTTTGGGTTGCTTGTAGGAGCTACCATTTTGTGTTAAGAGCATGGATCGATATCCTGTAACCCTTGGCTAGGACCCCTGGTAGCAGTGAAGGGGAGGCGAAGAGTTTATTCACCTTGGGAGTGGCGTTATTCCCCTGAGTTCTCATTTTCTGAGTCATGGTAGAGGCCACGTTCGGCTTAGAAGTCCACCCTTATATCCATGTGTTTTAGTCTGGAGGATTTCAGAAGTAGATCAGATATAGGGAGTGAATCTTGACCTTTCATCCTGAGATCGGGTATCGGAAGCACCCAAGGTATTGGCTTAACCTCAAGTCTGATAGTAATAGACCAACCACGAAATCTAGAAGTCAAACAGAATTTAGGTCTTCAGAAAGATTCACAAGGTTGGTGTGGGTGGTGTTTTTGATAGGGAGAAACTTGAATGTGCAATCCAAAAAGGGCGAGGACCATTGATCTGTCGTGGGGAAAAATCGATGAGATATGAGTCATCGATCTAGCCTTGGACCATGTTCGTTGACAACCTATCGGATTTTTGTTGAGTTCATTAATTGTTGCGTAGGTTGAAGAATTTGTTGAGATTTAGACCATCGGATCGGGGAACCGTTAGTCATTGGATCCATTAGAAACCTTCTTATCAAAAAGATCCATTCGGAGGGAAAATTGGAGTAAATATGTTTTCTCAATGAGTGTGCTCGACCGACTAAAGGTTGCACACCTTTTTATCCCAAAAAGATTTGGGTCGTCGAATCGATTAAATCGTAAACGTCGGATCAGTCGGAGTAAGGAGGTTGCATTAAGATTTGAGAAATTTGGGAAACCCAAGTGAATTTGGATAATGGATCGTAGTAGATCATGTCCATTGGATCTATCGGACCTTGGGAGCGTTTGTTAATCGTTGTGCGGTTTGGGGAGACTGCAAGGGTCTTATCCATTCGGAAAGGGTTGTGGGGCTTGTGTTCCAAGTGGTCTCGTTCGATAGACTATCCATCGCACATCTCTGAGATACGAGAGGGATGGGAACTGTCGATCTCGGTTAGTACTGACCGTTTGATGAGGTCGAGATCCAAGATTTTATTGTTGGGTTCTGGGTTGATTTTTGTTAGGGTTCACCCCTAGTTTTGGGTTGTGGTGAGTGCCACATTGGTTGGCACATCACCTGCCACACTAGCGCAGACACACCTACCTGGATAGCTAGTAAAAATGATAGGGATCCACGTGGAGGTGAAGTGGACAGTGAACAAGGAAAACCTAAAAGCCTTAAGAAGTCATAACTTACAGGCTTTGGCATATATATAGTCATTGGAAATATCTTGAGGAGAAATTCCCATCTAAGAGTTTATATTTGTGAAATGAGTTGGTTTTGAAAGAGGAATTTTGACAGCCAAATGGCTTAAGTAAGAGTTAGGGGGCCTGGTGTGCCACTGTAGTGAGATTTGGCATGTGTTTCTCTTTCTCTTCAAAGTGGGGGAGAAGTATTCAAGGGAAGTTATATCGATGGGATATTGAGGGTTAGAACGAGCATGATGTTTGGAGGGAGCGGAGTAGATATAGATAAGAGACATGACTTAATTTATTAGTGTGAATGTCAAATTATTCATGGATATCCCATGGCCACTCATAGATGTATTTAGAACCTACGAGGAAGATCTAAGTGTGGTACTTCCTTGCTATTGGATATGAGTCTGAAACAATTGTGGATTCTATCTTGTATCATCATCCCTAATTATTTTCTTCACTAATTCGTATGCATCATACATTTCAATCTTTTAGCACCCCAAGCACATTTTAATTGTAGTTGTTCTATTAATGAGATTTCTTTCAATTGGAGTGTTTGGATTTTTGAGAACCTAATTTGGAATGTCTTCTTATTAAGTAAAGAGTATGATTCCTCTTTTTTTGTATTGGCRTCTAGTTGTCAACTTTATCTATCACCTTGTTGATTTTATTTGCATGTGGAAAGTTAGGGGCCATGYTTTATGGGCAAGTGAGGAGCGTGTTTGGTTCTTGTTTATCGTATMTGAGTTCTAATCATGTTTTTTATTGTAGTTGGACGTTGGCTTCTCATTTATGAGAGACAAACATGATTATTAATTTATGTAATAAAAATGCAGTGTTGTTCGAGGTATAATATGGTGTATGAGTGAGACAAGAACCTGATCAATTCTCATTTACATTATACATGTTCTTAAATTTGTTATTAGTATATTGGATCTTATCTGAGCTCTTAGAATTTTTGTTCAGGTTGATATATATTTTTCTTTAGTTGTTGTTTATGGTTTGTGGGGAATTACATGGATTGGATTGAAGATTTTGCAATGTCTATGTTCATACAACCCTTATGTTATGGATTGTGAAACACACTTTGCAACTCTAAGAATTTTGCATTGAAGATTCCAGGACATCATTTGTTTTCCATGGATGCATTTTTGGATTGTTATGTAGAGAAAAGGAAAGTTTGAGTTTGATTTTTGTTTCTATCATTTCTATTGATAACCATTGATGCTAATATTTTTGTTTATGTGTTTTTTATTTTTTTATTTTATTGCTAAGGTTGTTATTTTTTCTCTATGTTTTCTAATTTGTTGGGTTGAGAGTCAAGTTAACATGGCCATGCTAAGTGGGTGAAGTCAAAGAACATAGAGGAAGATGTATGTTTGGTTCCATGCAATTTAATTTATTTTTTTTTCATCATTGTTTAACTTCAAAGGAACATTATGTTTGAGAGAGAGAGAGAGAGAGAGAGAGAGAGAGAGAGAGAGAGACGTGGGGAAGAATAGTAACAACCTTGTAAAGTGCAAGGGTAGATATCAATTGTTATTTTGGTGAAAGGCCCTTGTAAATTCTTCTATGAAATCCTCCCTATTTTACATATAATGGTTCTCCTCCCTCCAACTATTGACTTGTGATTGAGCAATTCTTTCTCTCATTGTTGAGAATCTACATCTCCATCATAAAGATTATTTATTTTTTTGTCTTGCATCTCCATCATAAAGCTTATTTCTTTGCTTATTGTGCAAGAGAAATCATCTTAGTTCATCAAATGTTAATTGTTTTTTATTCTTACAAATAGACTAAGACTTGTGATAAATACTTGGATAATACAATGAAAAATATTCAAGTGTTATAGAGATTAAATCCCATCTTTCAACCTATCTAAAGATCCCTATTAAATTTGAGTCTAGTGAGGTGTTTAACTAAGTCACCTTCATGTATTCTAAACCTAAGAAGATGAGTACTAGCATAATAACTAGAGTCCAAATTTTTCATATCTCCATTCTTATGTAAGTAGAAATCCTAAGGGAACCATATAATGCTAAGTATTACTTGCTTGTAGACAAAAATGTCTTTAAATTCAACATAGCGGCATTATCCAAATCAAAAGTCAACTCACCATCCTTTGGTAGTTTGGCCAAAAAGCATACAAACATTAATTGGATTTTACATGCATAAGTAAAGGTTTCCCCTACTCAAGTAGAGTAGGCAGATATGGATGAAACAAAACAAACTTTTCAAACTTGGTTGTCACCAAGTTAGGACTCATCTGAGATTGGGAGGAGGAATGAAATCTACGTTCCACTGGTGGGTGGGTTTCTCACTCATTCCCTTCAATATCAATATTTATAACATGACAAATATGTCCTTTCAACTCCACAATCTCTATAGTTTTATCCATAAGCAGTCTTCAAGATACCTAAATTCTTCTACAACCCCTAGATACATTTCTCTAATTAAGATTGCACCTTTACATCAAGCATGAAGGATCCAAAAGAATAATGGGATTCATCTATGATAAATAGTGTTTCATGAGCCTCATTTAAGGAAGAATGCATGTTTGGCAGGAATTTACCCTAGTAGCCTAGCATAGAAATGAGCAGGAAAAAATCGACCTCCATGGAAGGTTGTTAAAGAGTGCATCTACCTTAATATTCCTAGGGTATAGAGAGGATTGGACTTCAATATCACTCCAGGGACTCCCTTCAAACCTCATACTCTTTACATCTTTCTATCATTCTTCAATTAACTCTAGTGGGGCCTTAGTCCACATATTATAGTGATCAATGAACCTTCCACTCCTCTCTTCCTCCCTAATTAATTTTCCTTTGTCCTTGTTATCACACAATATGTAGATTTGGAAAATCCCAACCCAATCCACGGAAGTGTGACAACTATGGGAGTACCTACCCATTGTCACCATAGATAGACACTCCCCTCACTTTAGTGATGATGAAATCACCACAAGGGGGGGATCACAGTGACCCTAGGGGGATTGAGATGGAAAGTGATATGATGATCAATGAAAACCCCTATATGTCAATATTGGAGAAGGATTAAGGCTTGAGAACGAGTCTTGTAGATGGAGAATGGTCACCAAGTGTTGGGTACCTGCAAAACAGTGTTAGCATTGCCCAAAACAAGAAAACTGATAGATATGCAAGCATTAAACAAACGGGGATCAAGCAAGAATCCTTGTTGTCCCAAATTGCAGAAGTATGAAAATGTATAGATCAAAAATAAAAGATATTAATGTTTGTGAATTTAACCATCCAAAATCTAGTACAAGATATCAAAAATAAAGCTAGCAATGACTAGTCAAATTTCCAATGTTTAAAGAAAGACTTTGGTGGCATTAAGGATTGTTTATCAATTGTTATCAGAAAGTTATTATAACAGCCAAGTGGTTTTAGAAAAAAATTACTACAGAAGAAATATCTAGCCATAGAAATCAGCAAGTAAACCACTCAACAATTATCCAATAACCAATAGAACAATAACCAAGGTTTACAAGTGAATTTCAGTGGTAGATTGGTGAGAAAAGATTGAAAGAAGATGAGTTTGTTTCAACCCTAATGGTTGTAGCATTAATTTGTAACAGAAAAGAAAATTACTAGGCTAATCAAGATGTCCTTATGGAACAATAAAACTTATAGCATATAGAATCAATTCCAACTTCGTCAATTGCAATATCTCAACATGTCACCTAAAACCCCTTGTCCACTTTTAAAAAAGTCGATATCAAATTAGAGAGGCCAAACTCCCTATTTGTCCCTTTACATCTTAAAATTCAAATTTTCAAAAAGAAAATCCCCTTTTAAATGTGATGTCATGTCTTAAAGGGTGACGTAGGGCCTCTACGAGAGACATTGAGCCTTTGATGAAGAACGTTGGGCCTCCAAAGGCCATAAATCATGCCACCAAGTGATCTAGAATGTGATAAGTGTCTCTTTATCCATCATAACATGACCATCACAAACAAACATGAGAAACCCCATCAAAACCCAATCCCATCTGATGTATAGGGCATCAACGGTTATGTTTTAGGCCTCCAAAGGCCAATGTTTGGGTGCAAGAGTTGAAGTATGATCTCCTCATAGTCTCTAAATGCCTTGTTGGAACTTGACCAAGTTTTGAGGAAATATTGGTCGTGTTTGACCAATTTTGGGACTTCGACAGGCTGGTCGAAGGTGGAGCGCCCAGGCAGAGCAGAGATCATGTGATATCACTCATTTTGTGGGCTTGTGGACCCAGCAAAGGGTTTTAGGGTTATGGGATGTTGGCCCATGGGTTTACCCATGTTTAGGCCTTTTTGCAAATGTATAAATAAGAAGTAGCTAAGTGATGTAAGTAGTAGTGTTAGCTATGTGCACAGTATGTTTGTCTTAGTGCAAGGGATTGGAAGTTGCTTTGTGCAATATGGTTGTGTAAAGTAAGGCTTTGTGATATTAAGGAGATGGCTTTGTGCTTTGACTTGATTTTAGGGAAGGTGGATCTAGTGCTTGTGCACAAATCACCTGTCCACTGCGGAGTTGGCTATGTGGCTTTGTGCACATGAGAAGATGAGTGTAAGGAGCTTGAGCACTAATAAAGAAGAAGAAGAAGTTGGTGGGCGTAGCCCCCCACTGGCATGAACCATGTATATCCGGTGTCTTAATTTGCTTTGTGTGGTATTGTTTATGTGGTTATTTGCTTAGTATTGTTGTTGTTATGTATAATAAATGCACCCGATGTTGTAGCTTAGTGCTTAATGGTGTAAATGAATGCTAGATCTAAACTAATGCTATGTGCTAAGAGGTTTTAAGGGCTTAATCTTGATTGTTACTACATTGATTTGTAATAAGGGTTAATATGCGATGTAAATGAGAATCATAACCTAATGCATATTGTTGGCTAAGTGCTTTGTTAAGTGTTGTAATCACATATATGTTTCTCAGCTTGGTTGTAGACACCTGAGTCCTACAACCCCCCCCCCTGTCTCTACCTCGGGTGAGACTTCATCTGCTTTGCAGGTGTTGCCAAAAGGGTCGGTAGTTAGGGTTTTGTTGGTGCGTTGTTGAAGCATTGAACCCTTGGTCTGCCCCTGTGCCAACAAATGGTTTCGTTGTCAGGACCTGAAACTGTGATTGTTGGGAACTGAAGAAAAGAGAAAGCTCTGTGTGTAGATCTGTTTTTGTAGTGTGCAGTATTTTAATCAACTTGCAAAGCTCTGTGCTAAGAAAGGAACCTGATCTGAAGAAAAGAGGTAAGATCTTAAAGCTTTGTGCTCTGGTAAAGGTAAGATAAGTGGAAATTTTTGCTTTGAAAGTATGAATCTAGGTATGTTTGATAGATTTTGTCCTAGTCTGAAAACTAGG
>JASDQU011314690.1:10626-27991 GCA_032191745.1 Picea mariana
TGTATATAAGTGGTGTCTAAACCATGAGATACAACAAGTAATACAATATAAAGGAACCCGTATACATATCAAGCTTACACCGAGTCTTGCCAAAGGATCCAATGAGATATGCGCCCAATCTTAGTGCACCCTCTCCCTTTGTTGCTCTGTCCACTGAAGTGAAGTGCCCTCCTTCCTCTTTGAACCAATGAAGAAACCCCTCCACATAAATATGTTTTCATGTGTTGCCTCTCCACTGAAACAATCTAATCTGACTTCCTTCAAGTAAAATTGATCCCTGCTAGCTATGTGTCCCCCTCCTATGGTGTGCCCTCCTACAGGCAAGAGTGATCATCACAAATAAACTGGGCCCTAAGCCTTCATGAGCCCTCCATGAAAGGAAGCGCCCAAGCTCTTCTCCCCCAATGCTTTCATTCCCATATCCTTTCCCTTCCCCAACCTCCTTTGGTGAACATACAAGTGAGAATGAGCCTCCAAAATCCCTATGCACGCCTCTTAAGGAAACATAAGAAAACCTAAAATATGGGTGGATGAGATCATCTCATCCCATCTCTAATCAAGGGTTGAGATCTCTCCAAAAGAATCTCAACTCAAAACCCACTTTACTCAAGTTACCATAGTTTCTCTTTATGTTCCTCAATTCACCCACACAGTGAATTAAATGTCACTTTTGACTTAAGTGACATATTTCACTTTTGACTTAAATCTCCTAAGTCAAAGTGAAATTAGAATCATAAAGTAAAGTAATGAGGGTAATAGTCTCCCCCTTTGTTTTTAGAGACTCACAAACATAAGGGGGGCACTTTCCAAGGTACCCAAATCTCAACACTCCCTCTTACTGAGGAAAGTGACCTTCACCACCAATCTCATCCATATAGTGGACATGGTTTCCTACTGGAAAATACTCAGTGAGTATGGTTGTACCATGGTCATAAAAAATGGTCTCTATCACAGATCTACTCAATTTGCGTGATCTATAGATGAAATTGCATCTCCACCTATCCAAGATCACCTAGATCTTGGTTTCAAACCAAAGATATCAACCTTGGTCTCCCACCAAGGATTTATACCTCCTGGCATATTGCCAATGGTCACTACTCTTGGAATCTCACCAAGAGTCACTCTCTTTTCATCTCACCAAGAGTCTCCCCCTCTTGGTATCTCACCAAGAGTATCTAGATCTCAACATCTCAACAAGATCCTCAACTTGGCGTCTCACCAAGTGACTTCCACATGAAGTGGATCCAGAACTTGATATTCTTGTCTCCATAGCCAAGTGAGGCTCAAGCCTCTATGGTGCCCTGCTGCTCTTTCTCATCAATATCTGATGCTCTGAATCCCCTGCACCAACTCTCTGTCTCGACAACTATGGAACTAAAGATGTCTCGGGTGGACCAGTCACCCCTGATGATGGTGTCCATGAAAATTGAGTCTGATATACCTCTGAATCACTACCATGAGTCAATAGGTCCTCCTCAACTCTGTCTCCCCACATGATGTTGGATGGTGTAACAACTGACAAGGAACTGACGAATGAACACTACCTCTCATACTGAGCAATGAACTCAATCTCCTTTGTTGTCACTGCAATGTCATCCTGCTTCTTCTTCTTCTTATTCTTCTTGGGACATTGTCCTGCATAGTGACCCATCTCTCCACGAGAAAAGCATCTCGATGTGCTCATGTCTCTCTCCTACCCACAACCACTCTGTTGTGTTTTGGCCCCTCCTCTGGGACCCTGTCTAGCACCTATGTCGATCTTCTTCTTGCCCTTAATCCATAGAGTAAGGTCCTCATCACCCTAGGTAATCCACTGTTGTCTTGAGGAATCTGAGGTGAGTCTCATCTCCTCCTGAACGAAATCATCCCAAAGTTTCTCCCAAGTAGGCATAACCTCTCGAGCAACAATGCCTTGAACAAATGGGCCCCATGGTTTGGAAAAGTTGTTTAAGGTTGTCCTCACCATAAAGCCTGGGTCTAATATCTCTCTGACAGTTGCAAGCTTATCTCTTATCTCAGTGAATTTTCCAAGGTATGATGTAACCGACTCGGAATCGAACATCTTAATGCTCCTAAGCCTGTCCTGCATAACCATCTTTCCGTTCTAGTTAGAAATCTGGTAAAGCTTGCATAATGAATCCCATATCTCAAATGCATATTCTTTACCAGTCAAATGTGGAATGGCATGGTATCTCACTATGTCACAAATAGTCATTTTCGCCTTGTTGTTCTTCTTCCTGAACTCTGCCACTAACATGGGAGTAGTGACAAGAGGAACAACAACGGGATCCTGAACTATATCCCATAGTTCAAGATCCTCTAAGGCGAAATTGATCCTAGTCTTCCAAGGGGACCAGTTATTAGCTTTGTTTAGCCTATCCTCTCCCTGCATCTGGGACACTGACATGGTTGTCCAATAAATATCACACTGATGTTAAAACAACACAAGAGTATTGCCTCACTCCTGTCAACACAGGTGTGAAAAGAGGCAGTAACACCATGACCTCACTCCTAGCAAATAGGTGTGAAAAGAGGTTGTAAAATACAGCCTCACTCCTATCCACGCAGGTGTGATAAGAGGTTGTCCAAATCAACCCCACTCCTATCCAAATAGGTGTGAAAAGAGGCTAAAAACACAAGTCCAAAACAATCCTATAGGTTGTCCAACAAATCTGCTCACAAACACTGCCAACAAGTTGTCCAAAAATATGCTAACAAGCTGTCCCAAAATTGCCATGAACTGTCCAACAAACCTATCCACTCAATGCTAAAAAATTAGCAAGTCTAAGCCACCATTGGCTTTGATACCATGTAGAGAATATGAGGTACTATCAGGCTGCCAAAATAAGTTTGTCATTGAGCTGTTATTTGGCTCTAAGTTCACAATCTCAAAACTGTCCCATCTCCTTACCCTTCTCCAAGCTCCTTTGTTGAACACACAAGTGAAAATGAGCCTCCAAAATCCCTATGCACCCCTCTTAAAGAAACATAAGGAAACCTAAAAGATGGGTGGATGAGATCATCTCATCCCATATCTAATCAAGGGTTGAGATCTCTCCAAAAGAATCTAAACTCAAAACCCACTTTACTCAAGTTTCCATAGTTTCTCTTTATGTCCCTCAATTCACCCACAAAGTGAATTAAATGTCACTTTTTAGTCCCTGTCGAAGGCGTAGAGGGACTATAGCGATCGATAATTCGTTGAGTTTATATTAGTTTGTCGTTTGACTACAATTTTTTTCATACTTTCTAATGTTCGACCTATAGAACTAAAAGCATTATTTTTTATATAATAAAAAACCCCATATATGTCATGATCTGATTGGATGATAGATTTGAAGTATTGTTGCCAGCTTTGTTATTCCCAATGAATTATATGTTTATCATGTACAATACTTTTTTTTTATTTGTACTATTCATATCGAAATGTTTAGATATCCAAAGTTTATAGCGATCGATAATTCGTTGACTTTATATTAGTTTTTTGTTTGACTACAAATTTTTGCATAATTTCTATTGTTCGAACTATAGAACTAAAAACATTATTTATTTGTTTTATTTGTGCTATTATTATTACTCCTTTGTATTTGTATTGAAATGTTTGCATACCGAAGGTTTATATCATTGACACTTTTTTTGAGGTGCTTGAATAGGCCTGACAGCTTAAATGTTTACATGGCGCGAGGTCGCCAAACAGGCCTGACAACTTAAATGTTTGCATATTGCAAGGCCCTTAAACAACCTGACAACCTTAAATGTTTATCTAAATAGGCTTCTTGAAGTACATTTTTCCTCGAAATTTTCCATACAATGTTGCAGTGAATTTGGACAATATTGTTGTCCACTGCCAGTTGAATAGGCATTGTATGTTTCATACTTCTTCTAGGCTTAGAATGCAACTTCGTCATCATTGAAGCTACATACATTGTTTACTGGTTCGGTGGGTGCTTCTTCTTCGCTAGTTCGTCGGTTGCTGCTTGTTGTTGTTTGGTTCACAATTTGACTTGCGCTTCTGCCTTTCATCGTTTCAGAATAAGTTTCCATGCCATAATTTCATTTTCTATTCCTTCTTTGTTGTTCAGTGTTTACAGTTTGAAAGTAAGAATGTTTCCTTATTTCTACTGGCATGCTCGTCATATGTTTATGGTTCCTTCCATGCTTCGGCTGCAGTTTGGTAATCGTTGGAGATACATATGTTGTTTACTGGTTCATTGGTTGTTGCTTGTTCAATGGTTCATTGGTTCGTCGGTTGTTGGTTATTGTTGTTTGGCTCAAGTTTATGAGTTTGGGGCCCTGGGGCTGTAGTTGGGCCTGTTCGTGCTTTCTCGCTGGTTTGGTGCTTGTTTTTTTCTTTTGTTTACTTAGGCTTTGCAACATTGGGGTCTTGTGCCGGCAGTTGGAGCTGTTTTTATTATTATTATTATTATTATTTGGGCGCTTTACGGTGTTCAGACCTTGCACCCACGAGTGGACCTGTGGTTGTGTTATTTGTCATGTCTAGCGAAGTCAAGATATGTGATGCTGTAAAATTTTGTTGATACTTCAGTGTTGACATGATAGAAAATAGTGGCATAAGAAATAATTGGACAACTACATGTGTAATTGCAATATCCGTTGTTTTTTTGTTAAAATAAAACATGTGCAAGCTGCACTTATTAACCATATATGGTGGAATGTGCCCATATCACAATACATGTTCTTTATCCTCTACACATACTGGTGTAACCATGATACAATTTGTCTTGTACTTGAGATATGATATGTACACCAAAGATACTGCAAAATTATATTTCCATGTCTTGAAGCATATCTGGATACTTTGCCATGGAAAACCAAAATCGTTTAGATATGGCCATGCAATTTCTTAATATTTTGTGCCTTGTAATATATTTTGGGCAGGGAAAAACTTTATATATTTACAACCATGGATGGAGAAAAGAAAAGGTCCATGTTTCTGCCTATCTTTTATTTTATTCGTTGATTCTCATTTACTGTATGTACATATTACTTGTTCTCCGACGCATACCAGCTTCCATTCATGTTCATTGTATTTTGTGAGTTTCCACATTCAAACAAACAGAATAGCTAGAGAAAACGACAGAGTCTTGACTGCAGCGGTGGAAGAGGAGATACAAAGGTACATGCTTGTACTGTTATTTCATATTCTTTTGTTTTGTATTTCATTTATTGTTTGTTCATGTGTTCACTTAGTTTATTGTATGTAGATATTGCGTACCTTCCTACATAATAACTTATCTTCATTACATGTCTTCCTGCATACTAACTTCCTTCATGTCCATTGTATTTTCCCTGCATTGCTACATTTAAACAAACAGAATGGCTTGAGAGGACGATGGGCTCTTTGGCGCGAATGTAGACGAGGAGTTACAGAGGTGCATACCTGTACTCTTATTTCATATTCCAGTGTTGAGTATTTCATTTATTATCTGTGTATTTGTTGTGCTTGTTCTACTGCTTTGCACCTTTTTTGATGTATGTATATACTACGTATCTTTCTGCTTATTCTCATGTGAATCATATTCTGTTTGTTGTTACATTGAAATAAACAGAACTGTATTTCTTTCTTTTACATGTCTTTCTTCATACTAACTTGCCTTCATGTCCATTGTATATTCGACGTTGCTACCTTGAAACAAATAGATTTGTTGGACAGGAAGACGAATTCTTCTATGCAACATTAGCGGGGTCTGTGGTACAATCTTCGAAAACGTATACCAACTGTGCTAGTAAATTAAATATACAAAGCGGGTGGGGGAATATAATATTAGACTAGAAAATGATGATTTGGAAACAATGGGCCTTTGTGCCCTCCCCATTTCTACCTTTTCCATTTTCTATTATCTCTTTTGATTTCTAATTGCTCTGCTTAGTCGTCTTTTCGAAAATTCCTTGGTGCACGGGTTGGCAGACTCATGGGTTCACATTTATGGTCACACTTCTACCTTATTCCATACTTACCCACTTTTTCGATTGCGGGTGTCGGGCTGGCGGGTTCAAGATTGCACCTCTAGCTTCCGAGGTTCCACAATATACAGATTGGTTGTCGTGCCCCGCCATCACTCCCTATTTATTGTTACACATTTTTTCAGTCAAAAAATCTGAGGCATACAATTTGACCCTCAGGTCCTCGTGTTTCGTGAGTATCCCTTGACACCCTATTTCGTATTCCATCTCCTTCCACCCTGCATGTGACATTAACAACTATTATGGACAATATACAATGCATATGCTTGTTTATTCCTTTTGATGTTCATCTACACATGCTTGCATCAAAAAAAGTTGGACTAGTGACATGGCCATGAGCAGTCGGGCATCCTAGACATCAGCATACCAACAAGGCCAAAGGTAAAGATGCATACATTTTTTTCCTAGTATGTTTACCAAACAAATATCCTCAACTATTTATTCATCTATGGCATGGTGAATATGTTGATGTCATCTGCAATACATACTTTGCAGTTCACAAGAAGTATCAACAAGTACAAGCGAGATGTCGAACATAGCGTAGGTTCCACAGACTAAGAGGTCTGGTTGCAAAACTTTGGCTCCATAGTTCATCCAAGTTGTGCGTCTAGTTGTAAATTTATGTTAGGAAAAAAAGAAAACAAAAATATAATGCACACTATTGTCATTTTGATGTTTTCTTGCATCTCCCAATGAGAATTTTGCATATTTGTTTCAGTGTGCAAATAAAAAAAAACATGGTAGCTGGTTGTGGCTTTGATGGAGGAGCCTGCACGTTTTTTGGGTGCCCAAGTTGGACAATTGTTTTTCAACTATATAGAAATGACAGGATTTCTGCAAAAAAAATTTGGATGCCCAAATAAAATAAAAATTTGTCTCCAACTATTGCATTTTCTCGATGCCCTAATTGAAAAAAAAAAGGACTCGGCATGGATTGAAATGTCATCTTGAAATTTTCAGATCTCGTTATAGAGATTGCACGCACATAAGATTATTCGGTCTAGAAATGGGAAGCATGACAACAAACCCCATAAAAAGTATCCAATTGTAAATAACTCGGCCCATCCTTTGAACCGTTGAAATAGCTTACTCATCTAAGCAGAATCATCGGGAATTTCCAATAATATTGGAAATTTGGCATTGTTAAAACTGGTAGGGATAGACCATGGCGCTATCATAAGAAAATTTCCATAGTGATCTTGCTTAATGGTAAAATAGTAATCGAAAACTTTATTGTTCCCCATTTTGAGATCTGGTTATAGCTAGCGTGTAGTGGCGAAGCTCCGCTGGTTTTGCGTTGTCTTCTGATTGGCAGACTTTTGTTCATATCCCATGGCCCCAGTTATTTTCTCATGGGAACATATACCAGATGTAAGAGAAAAAAAATGCCACGACGTTTATATATATATCAAATTGTTTGATGCAAAGGTCGATGTGTGCTGCTCTATGGAACCTTGTGGGATCTTGCTTGCGGCCTGTTTGGTGTTTACTTGGTTCTTGGTTGTTTGCTTCGTTCTGGAAAATTAATAATACATTCAGGATCTTTGCAATTTTTCTATGATCTTAAAGACTATAGAGGACATGCTTTGCCCTTTAATATAAGCTCTGTAACGCAAATGTAGTATGTAGCTCGTTTTAGCACTTTTCCTTGATCGATGAACTTAGTAAAATTAATCTCCTAGAATAATTTGAAATAAAAGAATATATACTGTGCGAAGTCCAATGGATCTATCATATCAACAAGAGGCCATTAAAATTCAAATTCATCATTGTTATACTTGCGATGAAACTGACAGTACAATAACTTTACTTAGACATCCCAAAATTGATTTTCTTGTAGCTTTTTTAGGCTTCTCTTATACAAGAAGATTCTGGAAACTATAAGCATGGCTCGTTGTATCTATTCCTTGATTGAAGAACATGTTCACATGTTTAATGCACTTCATAGTTTCTGTTAAAACCATCAATGGGGCTTTCTTAAACCAATTCCCGCTTCCGAAAATTGCCATCCCCTTTCTTTTTTCCATGTGCTTTCCATTTCTGGTTACCAAAAAACTATCCTCAGCTATTTATTCATCTATGGTATGGAAAATATGTTGATGTCATCTGCAATACATACTTTGCAGTTCACAAGAAGTATCAACAAGTACAAGCAAGACGTCGAACATAGCGTAGGTTTCGCAGACTAAGAGGTCTAGTTGCAAAACTTTGGCTCCATAGTTCATCCAAGTTGTGTGTCTACTTGTAAATTTATGTCAAGAAAAAAAGAAAACAAAAAAATAATGCACACTACCATTCACTTTACTTTATTCAAAAGTTGTAACCAGGTCTAAACCTATACTTTACAATGACAATGCAATGGTGTCATTCTCCATATCCAATTTTTTCCTTTACTTTTGCATATCCATGTATCTCGGTTAAGTTACACAAATATTGCACTGTTCCATGTTGCAGCTGCAATTGTTTGATACTATTCAAATTTGTTTTTGTGAATGGAAGAACAATTGCATAAAGGGAAATTTCCACTTATGCTCTTCAAAAATATAACAAAGAAAAGGGATGTTAGAGAAAGGATCTTTTGCACAACCCAAACAACAATTGTAACAGAGTTGCGAGCAGACATAGTACATGATCTGAAGAAACTAACTAGCTCTACAACTGGTGTGTGTATACATCTACATATTCAACCTCATTTTGCTCATACAAATAGCCTTCACCAAATTTCTGCGGTTTTTTTATTTTTTGGGGGTGCGGTTGTATATTATATTGTTCAATGTATTAATTCCTATGCTCACGTTTCCAGGTTGAAGGTGTTTTGGTTGCAGCGAATGTGTACTCGACTCCCTTTAAGCCTATATGTGTGAAATGCAACTCTCTTGCTTCTGATTCCGCTTTGATAAGTGATGATACGATTGATTGTATGTGATGCATGCAGTAAAAAATGTCCATACATATATGGACATTGCCTCAATGCTGCCATCTAAACCGTGGGCAACACAACCATGCATTGTACAATTAGACAGCTTCTGTTACAAGATGTGCTTCCTGGGTTAGCATAATTGTCATATGAAGCATACCTATAGAAAAAGGCAAGCAGTGTCTACATGCTGCGCGACTTTCGGATACATAACAAATTTACCTTAAATGAGGACAATACAATATTGCATATCGGCAGAAATAATAATAATAATAAATAAATAAAAATAAAAATAAAAATCATATCAAGCTTTGGCAGGAAGTGAAAATATATCATGTGTCTCTGTAATATTTATTCAACACCGAGATGAATGTTCGTCAGACTCGAGTACTTGAGAATCTAATTACAAATGTAATCGATGTTGTCATTTTGATGTTTTCTTGCATCTCCCAGTGAGAATTTTTGCATATTTGTTTCGGTGTGCAAATAAAAAAAAACATGGTCACTGGTTGTGGCTTTGATGGAGGAGCATGCACGTTTTTTGGGTGCCCAAGTTGGACAATTGTTTTTCAACTATATAGCCATGACATGATTTTTGCAATTTTTTTTGGGTGCCCAAATAAAATAAAAATTTGTCTCCAACTATACATTTATGGTATGGTATCTGCATTTTCTCGATGCCCTAATTGAAAAAAAAAGGACTCAGCATGGATTGAAACACCAGCTTGAGATTTTCAGATCTCGCTATAGAGATTGCACGCGCATAAGATTGTTCGGTCCAGAAATGGGAAGCATGAAAACAAACCCCATAAAAAGTATCCAACTGTAAATAACTCGGGCTCGTCCTTTGAACCGTCGAAATAGCTTGCTCATCTGAGCAGAATCATCAAGAATTTCCAATAATATTGGAAATTTGGCATTGTTAAAACTAGTAGTGATAGACCATGGCGCTATCATAAGAAAATGTCCATAATGATCTTGCTTAATGGTAAAATAGTAATCAGAAACTTTATTGTTCCCCATTTTGAGATCTGGTTATAGCTAGCATGCAGTGGCGAAGCTCCGCTGGTTTTGTGTTGTCTTCTGTTTGGCAGACTTTTGTTCATATCCCATGGCCCCAGTTATTTTCTCGTGGGAACATATACCAGATGTAAGAGAAAACCAATGCCACGATGTGTTTTTTTTATATATCAAATTGTTTGATGCAAAGTTTGATGCGTGTTGCTCTATGGAACCTTATGGGATCTTGCTTGCGGCCTGTTTGGTGTTTATTTGGTTCTTGGTTGTATGCTTCGTTCTGGAAAATTAATAATACATTCAGGATCTTCGTAGTTTTTCTATGATCTTAAAGACTATAGAGGACATGCTTTGCCCTTTAATATAAGCTCTGTGACGTATGTGGCTCGTTTTAGCACTTTTTCTTGATCGATGAACTTAGTAAAATTAATCTCCTGGAATAATTTGAAATAAAAGAATATATACTGTGTGAAGTCCAATGGAGCTATCATATCAACAAGAGGCCATTAAAACTCAAATTCGTTGTTGTTATACTTGCGGTGAAGCTAATAGTACAATAACTTTACTTAAACATCCCAAAATTGATTTTCTTGTAGCTTTTCGAGGATTCTCTTATACAAGCAGATCTTGGAAACTATAAGCATGGATCGTTGTATCTATTCCTTGATTGAAGAACCTGTTCACATGTTTAATTCACTTCATAGTTACTATTAAGACCATCAATGAGGCTTTCTTACACCAATTCCTGCTTTCGAAAATTGTCATTCCCTTTTTTTTTCCCATCTGCTTTCCATTTCCGGTTACTTACTTGTTTTTTCGGAAAATTTAAATTCATCATTGTTAATACTTGCAGTGAAGATGATAGTACAATAACTTTACTTACACATCCCAAAATTGATTTCCTTGTAGCTTTTCAATGCTTCTCTTATACAAACATATCGTGGAAACTATAAGTATGGCTCGTTCTATCTATTCCTTCATTGAAGAACATGTTCACATGTTTAATGCACTTCATAGTTACTGTTAAGACCATCAATGGGGCTTTCTTACACCAATTCCAGCTTTCGAAAATTGCCATCCCCTTTCTTTTTTTCCAACTGCTTTCCATTTCTGGTTACTTACTCATTTTTTCGGAAAATGTCTAGGTGCGGGAGTTGGCAGATTCACGTCTTAAAATTTTCACTTACTTTTATATCACTAGCCCGATTGACCGCTTCCCCGTTTCATATTGTACAAACGTTTTGGATCGCGGGTTCCCGAATAGGCGGGTTATCGAACAGGCGGTTTCAACATTGAGTTTCCATTGTTCCACTGCCTGCAAACAGCACCTGGACTTCCGCGATCTACAAATTAGCAACCAAATTCCCCTTTATCTCGTTTTTTAGCACTTTTCCTTGATCGATGAACTTAGCAAAATTAATTCCCTAGAATAATTTGAAATAGAAGAATATATACTATGCGAAATCTAATGGAACAATCATATGAACAAGAGGACATTAAAATTCAAATTCGTCATTGTTATACTTGCGGTGAAGCTAACAGTACAAAAACTTTACTTAAACATCCCAAAATTGATTTTCTTGTAACTTTTCGACGCTTCTCTTATACAAATAGATCTTGGAAACTATAAACATCGCTCATTGTATCTATTCCTTGATTGAAGAACCTGTTAACATGTTTAATGCACACCATAGTTACTGTTAAAACCATCAATGGGGCTTTCTTACACCAATTCACGCTTCCGAAAATTGCCATCCGCTTTCTTTTTTCCCTCTGCTTTCCCTTTCCGGTTACTTACTCGTTTTTCGGAAAATGTCTAGGTGAGGGAGTTGGCGGATTCACGTTTTCAGATTTCCATTGTTACTTTTATATCACCAGCTCGATCGACCGCTTCCCCATTTCATATTGAACAAACTTTTTGAATCACAAGTTCCCAGATAGGCGGGTTCAACATTGCGTTTTCATTGTTCTATCGCTTGCAAACAACACATGGACATCCGTGATTTACAAATTAGCAAACAAATTCCCCTTCATCTTGTTTGCTTTCGCTTTTTGTTTACTTGGTCCTTTTTCCAAATGTCTCATGCTTTTATATACATCACCCGAAGTTCCGCAATATACAAATTGTTTTCTCAACATTGTGCTTCCATTGTTCCCCTACATACAAACAACACCCTAAATTCTGCGATATAAAAATTGATGGCTGAAATCTATCACTGTGACATACAATTTGACCATCTGCCCCTCAGGTCTCCTAGGTATATCTTGTGACCCTTTTTTTTGTAACCTGCTCGACCGCTTTCCATACTTGGGAATTTCTTGGAATTTGTTTCACAGGTTGGCGGGTGGATGAAATGTACAATGCTTGGTCGCTCTTCGCCATCCCCGCTACCTTTGTACTTCTTTCTAGATATGCAATTATTAAGCTTTAATGTTAGTAGTTCATCGTGCAGGAACCGTTAAGATTGTCAATAATGTCCAGAAGGCCAGAGAAGATTTGTCATTAATATGAATTAAACCAAGATTTGCGGAGAAGAGTGTTATCCTTTCCAAGTATTCATTTCAAACATGATGAAATCTCTTTCGTGCATCGTCTGATTGGCGCCTTTAAGAAATCTCTAATTCTTAATCGCTCTTAGTCGTCACCGCCACCGCCACCTTCGCACTTTTTCTAAATATGCAATTAGTAATCTTTAATGGTAACAACTCATTACACACGAACCCTGGAGATTGTCATTGATCAACAAAAGGCTTGAGGAGCTTGAGGAGATCTTCTATTGATACTCGTTAAACCAAGATTTGCGGAGGGTTATATTATCCCTCCCCATTTTTCATTTCAAACATCGTCTGGAGCAAACATAAATTCTCGTTAACTTATGCTAGCAGTTCTGTCCAGATACAGTAAACACCTTCGGGCATGATGGCCAGAGGTTCCAGTATTCCAGGGCATATTCTTACTACTCATCTCCCTCCAACCATGAGCAAAATTGGAGATGGTCCCTTGGTACACCGAAAGATATATTTCAAGCCAAAGAATTCCAAGGCAACCATGCATGCTCAGACAACCTGCCCAGTTGCATTGATGGCTGGGGCAGAGGTTGATGCAATGGATTCTGGCCTGGAAGAAGATGATCTGATGGACGATGATACGATAATGGATGATGGAAATGCAGAGACTGTTCCCACTCCTGCACCCAAATTGAAATCAACCATAACGGGTGGTACTTCCTGACTCAGCGATCGCAGTCCTGACCACACCAAAAGAAGGATTTTCATAAAAGAACCTGACGATGAATGCAATAGCCGCTTTGCAACTTGAAAGTAGGAATTCCAGAGGTCCAAATTAGTCCATTCTGGGCGGAAGTCTTTCACTGTAAGGAAATGATCTGTTGATGCTCCCAGAGATATATTTCAAGCCAAAAAATTATTCAATTGCGGGACCATTGTCCTGTTCTCTGGATATACAATCAACATATTAGGGAATGAGGACCAAAACACCCACTGGTGCAAGGCATATTACTACTAGTCATCTCTGTCCACCTAAAATGGACTAATTTGGGCTTCTGGAATTGCACGTGCAACCTATGTCCTTGAATTTTTCAACTATGGAGAGGCGGTTTCTTGGTGTGTCCTAACTTTCAGTTAAGGGATATTCCATTTGCCCTGCAACATTTTTCGTCTTCTTCCTCACGGGAAGCTTCTGAGAACTATCAATTTTACCATAGGATGATCCATCGAGGAGAAGACTGCAAGGATTTCCTAAAAAAAAATCATGGTAATCAATTTTGTATGCATGTTGAAGAGCATCTCGATGGCTCCTGCATGTTGCAAATCCTGTGCCTGTGTTTATGGAAGATATGTTCAATGTTTTGGCCCAAAGAACTCGGTCCAATTTCTAAGGATAGATATATAGTGCTCAGTGTTCTTTTTTTTTTAATGTATTTACTATTAAGAAAATTGCCTTGGATTCTTGGTTGTTGCTTCTTTTCTAGATTTAACACCTCTTCTCATTGGCATGGTTCAGTAGTCTCGTAGTTCTTCGATATTGTATTTTCTTAGGTAATTTGTTCTAAAATGGAGCATATAACAATTATATGACAATGCACTTTGTCGATCCATCAGGATTTTATGGAAACAAAAAATGAATTTCAGACAGTTTCAAACCAACGTTCAATTCTATTTGTAATGCAGATAGAATATAGCAATACCCAATCACAATGTTGCAGCAAGATCATCATTCTTGTTTCTAGACATGCAATTATTAAGCTTTAATTCTAACAACCCATAATGAAAGAAGTTTAATACTTAAGTTAATATGTTACAATCATGGAAAAATGTATCAAGAACACACTTACTCCCACAAGTTGCAATACAATTGAATCTTCAACAAAGCATTTGCTAACAATTACTAGAAAGTGATGGTTTTGCAACAATGGGGCTTGTTTGAAACTAATTCATGCTTACGAAAAATTGCCCTTCGCCTTTCTATTTTCCCACTCTTTTATCCCCTGTAGTTTCTCTTTCTGGTTACTTAGTCATTTTTTTCGAAAAATGTCTTGTTGCGCGGGTTGGCGGATTCACGCGTTTCGACTGAGTGCTTCCCCTTTTTCTAAATTGCACTTTCCATTGTTCTGTGACCTGCAAACAACACTCCAGCTTCTACGATATGCAGATTTACTTCTGGACTCCCACATCATCCCCTCTTCCGTGTTACACATTTTTCACCAAAATGTTCCGATATATACAATTTGATAGTCGAGGCCTTATGACTCCTCGGGAACCCGTCACCCTATTTTGAAGCCCGTCCAACCGCTTTCCACACTTGACCATTTCTTGACATCTCTTTGGCAGATCATCGAGTTCGCGGGTTCAGAAAATTTCAAATTTCTATTTGTTGTTTTCTGTTCCCGCTACCTTCAGATTTCTTTCCAAGTATATGCAATATGTATACAACTTCTCTAGCAACATACATAAAAGATCTTGCCAGGAAATGGAATATCTATTGCAGATTTGAATATATTGGACCTTCTTTTCCCTCTTCTATACTTGACCAAATTGTCGTTTCTTTTCCCCTCTACTCTCTCTTTCTCGTTACTTAGTCATTTTTCTGAAAATGTGACTCCAACCAACCACTAGCCATTCAATGCCTAAACACTTTTCAGATCGCGAATTCCTGGGCAGGCAGGCTCTATATTGCACTTCCATCGTTCTGTGGCCTGCAAATAGCACTCAGACCTCCACAATATACAAATTTGTTGCCACACTCCCACATCATATCCTCTTCTGTGATACACAGTTTACACATGAAAGTTCTGAGACTTGAAATTTGACCTTCAGGTCCTCACGTCTCCTAGGGAGCTATTGTCACCCTGTTTTTAAGCCCTGTGTCCGCTTTCCATATTTCGCCATTTCTTGGAATCTCTTTCGCACCTCCAATTCCATACTTACCAAACTTTTTTCACTTGTGGATTCTTAGACATGCGGACTAAACTTCCAGTGTTCCTTGACCTACAAACATTCCCCCCCCCCGCTTCCAAGATATAAAAATTGACTTCATTACTCCTACATCAACCCTCTTCTGTGTTACACAGTATGCACTCAAAAGTTCTGATCAATACAATTTGACCGTCGGGCCCTCATGTCTCCTCCTTGACCCTTGTCAGCCTATTTTGATGCCCGTCCGACTGCTTTCCACGACCATTTCTTGCAATCTCTTTCGCGGATCGTCGGGTTGGCGGGTTCAGACAATTTCCAATTCCTAGTCGTTGTTTTTTGTGCCTGCCACCTTCGCACTTCTTTCCAATTATATGCAATAAGTATATAACTTCTCCAGAAACATGCAGAAAATATCTTTCCAGGAAATGGAATATTTATTACAGATGTGAATATATTAGCCCTTATTTTCCATCTTCTATACTTAACCAAATTCCCATTTCTCTTTTCCTTGTACTTTATCTTTCTCGTCACTTAGTCATTTTTTCGAAAATGTCTAGCTGCGTGGGTTGGCGGACTTGCGAGTTCACAACTCCTACATCAGCCCCTCTTCTGTGTTACACAATATGCACTCAAAAGTTTCGATCAATACAATTTGACCGCTGGGCCCTCTTGTCTCCTCGGGAACCCTTGCCAACCTATCTTGGAGCCCATCTTCTGGATTCCTACATCAGCCCCTTTTACGTGTTACACAGTATCCACTCAAAAGTTCCGATCAATATGATTTGACCGTCAGGGCCTCATGTTTCCTTGGGAACCCTTGTCAGCCTATTTTGAAACCCATCCAACTGCTTTCCATGACCATTTCTTGCAATCTCTTTCGCGGATCATAGACAATTTCCAATTCCTAGTCGTTATTTTCTGTGCCCGCCACCTTCACACTTCTTTCCAAGTATATAACTTCTCCAGAAACATGCAAAAAAGATCTTTTCAGGAAATGGGATATCTATTACAGATGTGAATATATTATCCCTTCTTTTTCGTCTTCTATACTTAACCAAATATCCGTTTCTCTTTTCCCTGAACTTTATCTTTCTCGTCACTTATTCGTTTTTCCAGAAATGTTTCGCTGCGTGGGTAGGCAAACTTACGGGTTCACGTTTGCACTCATGCTTTTATATCATGACACCGATAGACCACTTCCCCATTCCATACCCAGCCACTTCTCCGACCGCGGATTCCCGGAAGGCGGGCTCTAGATTGCACTTCTATTGTTCCATGACCTGCAAACAATACCCTGACTTCCTCGATACACAAATTTACAATTGGACTCACATCATACCGTCTTTTGTATTACAATCTACCTATCATGCCCTCTTATGTGGTACACATTTTTCACTGAAAACTTCTGAGACATATAATTTAACTGTCAGGTCCTCATGTCTCCTGTGGAATTATTGTCACCCCATTTTTAAGCCCATCCGTCCACTTTCCATACTTCACCATTTCTTCAAATTTCTTTCGCGGATCGTCAAGTTGGCGGGTTCAAGAAATATCCAATTCCTAATCGATGTTTCTTGTGCTCGCGCCCTTTTGCAATTAGCAATTAGAAATTATATATAACATCTTATTTCTAAGTATGCAATTAGCAAGCGTTAATGCTAAACCAGGATTTGAGGAGATCTCCCATTAATACGCATAAAACCAAAATTTTCGGATGGTTATATTATCCCTTCCGAGTTTTAATTTCAAACATCATGGAATGTCATTTGCGCGTCGTCGGGTTGGTCCGTTCATGAAATATTCAATCCTCGATTCTGAAAACGAGTCTGACTGACCGTTTCCCTATTCCATACTTAGCCACTTTCCTGAAATTCTGCAAATATACAAATCGACCGCTGAACTGCCCCATCATGCTCCCTTCCATTTTACACGTTTTGCAGTAAAAAATTCCGATACATAAAATTTGACCATTGGACACTCACCTCTCCTGAGTATCCCTCGTAACCCTAT
>JASDQU011314691.1:0-14962 GCA_032191745.1 Picea mariana
TTGTACTGGTCACTTGAACGAAGGGCCTCATCTCCTGGATAATGCTGCATAGTTTCATTTCCGTTTAATTGCTGAGGGGATGGTCGCCGGTTGTTGTATTAATGGTGCATCCCAGCACTATCCTACGTGGCTCAACTCTGCGACGTGGCACCCCATCCAAGGGGATTTATTATGGTAGTATTAATTTCATCATTATTAGTGAATTTATTTAAAATATTATAACTATATAAAATTATATAAAATTGGAGGATATATCCTTTTTTAGATTTATTATGGTAGTATTAATTTGTAAATTTAATTTTTTTCTAAAATTGAAAACTTTAAAATGTCAAAAAAAATATTTATTAAAAAAATATAGAAAAAAAAATAAAAATTAATTCAATAAAAATAATATAAAAAATATTTCCTTAAAAATTTGGATAATATGTTTTATAAAAATTTAAACAAATTCCTTTTTTATAAATTTGGATAATATGTTTTATAAAAATTTAAACAAATTCCTTTTTTATATAATACATCATCATTACAGTAAACTTAAAAAACAATAATATACACTTTACACAAAAATTTATCCTATATTAATAAATTTAATATAAATAAAATTTCAAATTATAATACATACTTTTACACAAACAATATCCTTGTACGAAACTTAAACTATTTAAACTTTGGTCATTTCATTAATATAACTTTCTTACCATTTACATCTCACACATATATGGGTGGTGGATGAAATCGAAATTTTTAGTTTCCTGCATGTAATTACATCTCTCACACATATGGGTAGTGGCTCAAATTGAAATATTTAGTTCCCTCACCTTGTGTGCATGTAATTCTTTGAAATTAAAATTCAGTTAGTACTATATTACATTACATTGATATATCTAAATGATATAAAGTGATATAAGGTGTTTTTATAAGTAAAATGTATTTTTTAAAAACAATTGTTTGTTTGTTTGTTTAGAAAGTAGTAAAATTTATTATAAGTGAGTGTTAATTGGTAGTGAGAATAATTATTATTAGTAAATATTTTGCATTGGAAATAATTTGTTTTTGATTAGTAAGGACATAAATTTACATTTTTACTACATGTTTCTAGGTTTGGGTGACTAATCTATTCTATTGTGTTAAAAGAAAATGAATTTTTAGACAATAAAAAATAGTGTATGTCTTACTCCAAGATCAAAAAGAAATTTTAACCTAAATAGTATTTGCAAGAAAACTCGTTTCCTCAATTTTTATTTTGATCATAGACTAGAATACCTTCAAAAGATCATATTCTTTTTAATAACTTTTAATCTTAGTTCCATATATGAAACCAAACATTAATCCAGATTCCTTTTTAACCTCTTATCAAAAAAACTTGTTTATAAATTATTATAAAAATGTTAATTGTATTAATATGTTTTATTATTTAAAATAAATTTAATAATAATAATTAACATCAAATATTATCACAATACAAAATTACTAAGAATAAAAACATAATTTTCTCAAAATCAAGAAGAATAAAAAGTATCAATGGAAATATATACAAAAGCTTAAAACTCATTTAATAGATTTGCAGTTATTAGTCCCTGCCAAAGGCGTAGAGAGACTATAGAGATTGATAATTCGTTGACTTTATATTAATGTGTCCTTTGACTATAAAGTTTTGCATAATCTCTATTGTTTGAACTAGAGAACTAAAAACATTAATTTTTATATAATAAAAAAAACCTTATATGTCATCATCTCATTGGAGAATAGATTCGAAGTCTTATTTACAACTTTGTTATTCCCAATGTTTTAAATGTTTAGATATACAAAGTTTTGTTAATTTTTTTTTTCTATTTATATTGAAATGTTTACATACCAAAAGTTTTGAGCATTGACACTCTTTTTGAGGTACTTGAATAGGCATGACAGCTTAAATGTTTACATAGTGTGAGGTCCTTAAACAAGCCTGACAACCTTAAATTTTTACTTAAATAGGACTTGCATAGTAAATTTTTCCTCGAGATTTTCCATACAATCTTGCAGTGAATTTGGACAATATTGTTTTCCACCGCCACTCGCATAGTAATCATATGTTTCATATTTCTTCTATGCTTGGAATGCAATTTAGTCATCATTGAAGATACATATATTCTTTACTAGTTCACTTGTTGTTTTTTGTTCACTGGTTCATTGGTTGGTCGGTTGTTTCTTGTTGTTGTTTGGTTCAACTTTGCAAGGTTGAGGTCTTGCACCTACAGTTGGACTCGTTGGTGCTTGCTCACTGGTTTGTTGCTTGTTTCTTGCTTTTGTTTTCTTCAACTTTGCAAGGTTGGAGTCATGCACCTGTAGTTGTAGTTGTTTTTTGCACTTTGCAGGGTTCAAGTCCTACACCCGCAATTGGACCTTCGATTTTGTCGTTCATTATTGATGAGTAAGTTTCAATACCATAGTTTCATTCATATTTGTTGTTTACTATTTACTGATAACGGTTTTCAAGTAAGAATGTTTAAGTATTTATTCATCATTCTTATCCTGCAGACTTTCCATAGAGGTTGACATATCTTTTTCTCATGCTCTTAATTTTTCCTCTAATTTTTCCCCAGGCTCTGCACCATGTGCATGCCAATGTCATCTGCACAAATCCAGATGCCATTTTTTCTAGCATTACAAATCCTATTCCTTTGCGGTATGTGACGAAGTGGAATTCTAATGCCTAATTGAATAAGGAAATTATTTAGCCTTCGCATCTTGCCCTCAATGATATTCTTAGCTTTCCCGGGAATGAGTACCTACCTATCCCATATGAGAATCGAACCCGTATCTTTCACATGAAAAAGATGATGTCAAGCTTGTTTCCTTTGCAAAATGTTCTTGTAGAAGAAAACTGCAGGTAGATGTAGAAGGGATAGGTATGATACAATGGTAACCAAGCTGCAACAAAATTGCACACCATTTCTAGGCATTATCCATATTTTTCGGTGACATATTTCAGTAAGTTATAAAGAAAAAAGTTCCAGAACCTGGAATGCAAATCTTGGGTAATTCTAGGAACTGCTATTGCACTTTGCAGGGTTGAAATCCTGCATTCGTAATTGGACTTGTGATTCTATTGTTCATCATTAACGAGTAAGTTTCAATACCATAGTTTCATTCGTATTCATTCTTTACTCTTTACTATTTACTGTTTTCAAATAAGAATGTTTAGGTATTTATTCATCACTCCTATGCTGCAGACTTTCCATAAATGTTGGCATATCTTTCCCTTCTGCTCTTAAATTTTTCTCCAATTTTTTCTCCAAAATCTGAAGCATATGTATGCCAATGTTGTGTGCAAAACTCCAGCTGTCATTTTTTCTAGCATTACATATCCCGGTCCTTTACCTTATGTGATGAAGTCAAGATATAACGCCTCAATTGAATAAGGAAATTCTTTAGCCTTCCCACCATGCCCTCTATGATATTTCCACCTTGCCTATGAATGAGCACCTAAATGCCTTTGCAAAATGTTCTTGTAGAAGAAAACTGTAGGTACGTGTAGAAGGGATAAGTATGATACAAAGGTAACCAAGCTGCAACAAAATTGCACTCCATTGTCAGGAATTATCCATCTTAAACAATGACATATTTCAGTAAGTTATAAAGAGAAAGTTCTAGGACCTGAAAGTTCGAGGACAACGTCTACATTTTATAGGAACAAGAAAAGGAAAAAACAAGTTGATAACTTGGAAAATGATGATATTGACTACCTCATGAGAAAAGAGCTAGTAATATGTACTCATTACTATATACATAGAGTAAATTATTTGAGGCACTTGATATGTAATGCATATACAGGAAAAGTTTCATATAATGCAAGTGGAACAACAATCCACTCTACATTATTGATGCCTTTTAACAAGTCGCATTTTCTTCCACTTAGAAATGAAATGTTAGATACCTTATCAAAGATTTATGACGAACTACAACTTGTGTTACAGATGAGACATACTTGATTGGAAGTTGCTTCTTATATTCCATTGATAATTTACTGAGAAACATAAAACATGTCGAAACCAAATACTTTGGAGACCTTGATATGGTATTTTGTTGGGATCTTTACCAGACACAACCCATACAAAATTCTCTCATATTTGAGCAACCTATGGAAAACATGCAAACAATTACCCATGGATTTTGGAAAGACAACATAAATTTCTTTGAATTACATACTAAAATGCGCTAGAAAAATAAAAAATTTATTGCAATTCTAAATAGAATGCATAAAAACAACCAAACATGTGATGACTTAACATATATCAATTAAAGTTGCATGCGAACTGTCCCGACTGACCGAACCTTCCCTTACCTATTCTACTAGAATAAGGATGTTGCAACACATAACAAGTATATGCTATTAGTCATTCTTGACAATGATATCATCATTAATTCAATTGATCTTGAAGAAGAAAACCATGGCAATGTACCATGTCACCAACATACAACAACTTTTCATTTGAAACTTTTCTTGAAATTAGACATGATAGTTGAAATATATGCTTGGAACTATGATTCACAGGATGGCATAGTGAATGGTTGAGATGAAATAATCAAAGCTTATACCAAAAAAATTAAAATTTGATGTCCTTTGGATTAATTTCCATGACCCGCACATTGGCCACCGACAATCCAACACGTTATCTTATCTATATAATTCAAACACTTTGCGTGAATGAACACCTATATTGCGAATATCAAAATCAATATCAACATCAACAAATATAGGTCGACTGAATATTCAAAAACAGTTTCCAATTCAACTTGCATTTTCATGTACAATCCATAGATCACAAGGACTAACACTTGATAGTGATGCCTTTGACCATGATGGAATACGAATACATGGAATTGTATACACAGCTCCGTCCCATGTCAGAAACATAAAGTCCTTGTATTTCCTAAGTTCTCTTACAAAATATAACTTCAATGTCAAATATAAAGTTGATACTGAGATGCAATGCCTTCGGACTAGTGCAAAATGGCATATACAATATGATTACCAATACATACAAATAAACTCATATGTATCAATTCTCTCACTTAACATGCACAACTTAAATGCACATATGAATGATATACTCAATGACTATGACACAATGCCATCTGATATTCTATTCTTGCAAGAAAAATCAATGACATTATGCATGCAAAATAAGCAATTTTCAAATCGCACTTGCATATCAAGTTACATTACTCATGGAGTGATGATATTAGTGAAAAAACTTATAACAATTTTGGATCATATGCATTTCGAAGAAAAATATGTTCACATGGTGCTAGCAAGAGTAATTTTCCGTGGATTGCGAATTGCACTATTCAATTTCTATTCCATTCCATGTGAAACATTGCCAACACAATGAATGTTTTTTTCAAATTCATTACACCATTTACATTTGAACGAAACCATTATCATTCTAGGAGACTTCAATGTTGACATGCTACAAAATAGTTCCATAACAAAAGAATTGGAAAACTACATGTGCAATTACAATCTCCTCTTTCTTTTGGTTAAGATAAAGCATCTACAAAACACACTTATTGACCATTTATGGTCAAATGTGGCCATTTCACAACAAACCCTCTTTATCTTAGACACATATTGGTCTGACCATGATAAATTTTTTCTTGTAATTGAATTATGAAATATACATCAAACATATTACAAAATCATATTTCCATGTCTCAAATCATATTTGGATACTTTGTTGCACAAAACCAAATCATTTGTCTAGGATTATTCAACTTATTAATTATTTCTGGCTTGTAATATATTTTTTCCAGGAAAAATTCTATATAGCCACAACCATGGATCAAGAAAAACAAAGGTTCATTCTTATAACTCTATCTTTTATTCTATTCCTCCGATTCTCATTTACTATATGTAGATATTACTTGTTTTCCCTTACATACCAACTTACAATCATGTTCATTGTATTTTGTGTGTTCGCACATTGAAACAAATAGAATAACTCGAGAAGACGAAGGACTCTTAACTACAAATGTAGAAGAAGATATACAAAGGTGCATGTTTTTACTCATATTTCATATTTCATTTATTGTCTGTATATTTATTCTACTGCTTTGAACCTAATATATTGTATGTAGATACTACATATCTTCCTACATAATAACTTATCTTCATGTCAAATGTATTTTCTGTACTGTTACATTGAAATAAATAGAACTGTATTTATTTTTTTACATGTATTTCTACATACCAACTTACCTTCATGTCCATTGTATTTTCTACATTACTACATTGAAAGAAACATACTAGTTGGACAAGAGGATGAAATATTATATGCCACAGTAGAGGAAGCTGAAGTACAATCTTCAGAAAGGTATACCAATAGTGATAGTAAATCAAACACACAAAATGAGTAGGTGGATAGAATATTGGACTAGAAAACGATTATTTGGCAACAATGGGCCTTTGTTGAGACTTCCCGCTTCTGAACATTTCCCTCCCATTTTCTATTTTCCAAGTCTCTTTTATCCCTTTTTTTTTCCCTCTTCTATACTTAACCGAATTCCCCTTTCTTTTTCCCCTCTACTTTCCCTTTCTGGTTACTTTACTTGGTCATTTTTCTGAAAATGTCTAGGTGCACGGGTTGGTCGACTCACAGGTTCACATTTCTACTCATGCTTCTATATCATGAGTCTGACCAACCACTTACCAATTCCATACTTAGCTACTTTTTCGATCGCGGGTTCCCGAGCTGGCGAGATCAAAATTGCGCTTCTATTATTTCGTGTCCTGCAAATAGCACCCGGACTTCCGCGATATAAAAATTGACAGTCGGACTCTCGGGATGGTGGGATTAAGATTATGATTCTATTTTTTCATGACCTACAAACAATGCCTGGAGTTCCGCAATATACATATTGATTTCCAGACTACCCCATCATGCCATGTTCCGTGTTACACATTTTTTCACTCAAAATTTTCGAGACATGCAATTTCACCGTCAGGTCCTCACGTCTCCTGAGTATCCCTTGACACCTTATTTCATACTCCACCCCCTTCGAGCATGTATGTGACATATAGAAAAATTATGAATAATATACAATGTATATGCTTATTTAGTCGTTCTGATATTCATGTACACATGCTTGCATCGGAAAAAGTTGGACGAGTGACATGGGTATGAGTAGTCGATCATTGCAAGAATCAATAGAACGACAAGGCCAAAGGTAAAGATTCATACATTATTCTCCTGCTATGTTTACCAAACAAATATCTTGAGTTATTTATTCATATATTCCATGATAAATATGTTGATGTCATCTACAACATATGTTTTTCAGTTCACAAGAAGTATCAACGAGCGCAAGTGAAATGCCCAACATAGTGCAATCTCCATAGACTAAGAGGTATGGTTACAAAACTTTGACCTGCATACTTCATCCAAATTGTGCATCTACTTGTACATTTATGCCAATTTTTTTTTTTCTATAAACTTCGAGTCACATTACTTTTTCTGTTCAAAAAATGTCACTAGGTCTAAACTTATAACACTGAATATACTATCGATAGAAAGCTTGAACATCCGCCAAACTAGAAAAGTGTTCGTCGGGGACATAATGGTCATGTATAACACCTACTTAGATAAGGGAAACAAAACTAGATGCATCATGCGTGCTGACATGAAAGACAACAAGGCCATGATGACAGTCATATTGACTATCCCTACACAACTTGTCGAGAAACATGCAAAAAATATCTTGCCAGGTAATGGGATCTCCATTACAAATTTTAATATATTACCGAAAACAGTATATGACCGTGGTGACTGTGATCGGATTATATCACTCAATGAAACAAGTATTGTGGAAATATTTCCCATGGTTTGTTTAGAATATCATTTCGTACCAGACACAATAATCAACCAACTTGCACAGATCAATGACATTTACCCAATCATAACCATTGGTGAAACTATCACACTCGCGAGAAAAGTTGGCTCCCAACACATTCTCCATATAAAATATGGAGAGTTAGACAATGACAAGGCAATGGTATCATTCTCCATATCCAGTTTTGTCCTTTACCTTCACATGCTCATATATCTCGGTTATGTTACACAACTATTACATTGTTCCATGTTTCATCTACAATTGTTCGACACCTATTCAAATTTGTTTTCCTCAATGGAACAACAATTGCATAAAGAGAAATTTCCACTTATGCTCTTAAAAAATATAACAAAGAAAATAGATGTTAAACAAAGGATCTTTCGCACAACCCAAGCAACATTTATAAAAGAATTGTGAACATACATAGTACAGGATCTAAAGAAACTAACTAGCTCGACAACTATTGTACGTATACATATACAATTCCATCCACACTTTGCACATAAAAATTGCCTTAAATTTTTTTTTGCAGTTTTTTTGTTGTACACTTGTATATTATTATGTTCAATATATTAACTACTATGCTCACATGCGTAGGTTGAGGGTGTTTTGGTTACAACAAATGTGTACTCGACCCCCTTCGAGCTTGTATGTACCAAATGCAACTCTTCTTCTTGTTCATCCGCTTTCATAAATGATGGCACAATTGATTACCTGCGATGCAGTAAAAAATGCCCTTACATATATAGACATTGCCTCAATGTTGCAATCCGAACCCTCACCAATACAATTGTACATTGTACAATTAGACAATCTGTATTACAATATGTGCTTCTTGGGTTGGAAGAATATCCATATGAAGTATACCTACAAAAAAAGGCAAACAATGTCTACATGTTACGCGACTTTCGCGTCCATAGCAAATTTACATTAAATGAGGACAATTCCATACTGCATATTGACTGAAACAAAAACAAAAAATTCAAATCATGAGTTGACAAGAAACAAAACAATCTGATCTATATCTGTCCATGGTACCCAATCAAGATATGAATAGAGTTTTGCAGTGCCATGAAAAAGTGAACTGGAAGCGCATAAGATTGTTCAGTCTAGGAATGAGAAGCATGAGGAAAGACCTCATACAAAGTATCCAACTGTGAATAAATTAGGTCCATCCTTTGAGCATAAAAATGTCTTGCTCCTTTGAATGAAACCATCAGGTATTTTCAATAATATTGCAAATTTGGCATTGTTCAAACTCCATTAAGTTAAATGCTAACACTCTTTTCCAGAACTAGTAATGTTAGAACATTGTTAGGTCAACGTGATCTTGGTTCATAGTACTATCAGAAGCAAATATTCATAGTGATCTTGGTTCATAGTAATATAGTAATCGAAAAATTTCTTGGTGCCCATTTGGGGATTTGGTTATATATGGAATACAATGCCCAATCTCCGCTGATTTTTTCTTGTCTTGTGTTTGGCAAAATTTTGTTCATGTGCTTTCGTACTGTAGTTAAAGGTTCTCATGGGACCAGTTTTTGAATTATGTCTAGATGATAGATTCAGGATCTTAGTGATTTTTGTATGATCTTAAAGAATATAGAAGACATGTATTGCCTTTTAATGTAATCTCTATGAAGAAAATGTAATATGCAGTTCATTTTAGCACTTTTACTTGATTGATGAAATTACCAAAATTCTTCTTCAGAAATATTTTGAAATAAAAGGATATATGTTAAGTGAAGTCCAATGGGACTATTATATCAACCACAGAAAATTAAAATTAAAATCCGTCGTTGTTATACTTACGATCAAGTTTACAGTACAATAATTTTACTTGAACAACCCTCCGTTGATTATTCTGTAGCTTTTCGATGCTTCTCTTATGCAAACACATCCTAGAAAGTATAACTATGACTCACTTTCTCTATTCCTTGATTGAAGAGACTGTTCACCTGTCTAATGCACTTCATAGTTACTGTTAAGACCATCAATGGGGATTTTTTAAGACCAATTCCTACTTCCAAAAATTTCCCTTCCCTTTATTTTTCCCCTCTACTTTCTCGTTCTGGTTAATTAGTCATTTTTTGGAAAATGTCTAAGTGTGCGGGTTGGTGGATTCACACATTCACATTTCCACTGATGCTTTTATATCACGAGTCTAACCGACTGCTTCCCCATTCCATACTGAGCAACTTTTTCAATTGTGGGTTCCCAACTAGGTGGGCTCAAGATTGTGTTTCCATTGTTCCACCCCTGTTGTTGGGGAAAATCACCCTACAGACTAGCAAATAGAGTTTAGACTTTGCATGTAGATATGACCGAATATAAATTACTTTCTACCTTCATCCCTAGATTTAAATCCCCTTTTCTTAGTAAATGCTTGGAAAGATCAACCTACCTCATTCCCGACGTTTGATGTCGATCCTCCATTGTGCTTGATTACTTGTTCGCAATACTCCTTCCAAATATGACCTGCATCCAAGACAAGCAACAACTATGCATGGATACTACTTATATACTAACGTGTTAGAAATCAAAACATATATTGATCAAACTATAAACAGCTCATGAATTGGGATGGGAAAAACATTCTCTTTATTACTTAGAATGAGTCAACTTACAAAAGCTGAGACCAGCCACCGCTCCTCAAACTTGATCCTGAGCTCCTCTTCTTCTATCCTTAAACTACTTTGCTTTGAATCTCCTTTGGCATAAGGAAAGGCTAAAGGGTTGGGACAATGGGAATACATAAATGGGCAGAGTTTCTTTGCTATATTTTTCCTCCTCCAAATGGGATCCCTACCCCTTCTTTTATAGGCTAGAAGGAGCTAGGTATTTGGATGAATCCTCGACCATGCATGGCTGGGAGTTTCAGTTAACTCACCCATAGCCTTTTGTTCCGTCGGAAACTTTCCTTTTTTCATGCTTTTGTCGGTCCACGCGGGTTGTTTTGGGTTAGCCAGCGTGTACATGTGTGCAGTAATGGATTAGGACGTGTGGGCCTTTATACAAGAGGATTTTCAAAGAGTTGTTCAATAGTGTTTTGGTAAAGAAGGGATATGAGTTGGCCTGATGCTAGGTAAGCATGTGTGTTTCAATTTAGGGTTATAACAGATGCCCCCTAATGTGTGAGGTCAGAAGAGCATCTGATGGCTGAAATACATTACCNGCAAACAATACACAGTGGAGCCACATCTCGAAATCAGAAATATATACATATAGAGTATCCATCTTACAAAAGATGATTCGACCTGATGGCTGGAGATGAGATCTTCAGAGCTCAAGCAACAACTTCAAAATTTTCAAAACTTGGGTAGGAGTGTAATATGAGTATATGAATGCACTACCCAGAGGTCTTTGATGGCTTGTTGGTCATGAACTTGATAATCTTCAGACTTGATAATGATCAGACTGAAGGCTTCAGTGATTTCGAACAAGGACTTGATTGGATGTTCCTGATGGTCAGGCATGAGGACAAGAGACATATTGCAGAGGGGCTGACTCAGGCTTGGTGACAAACTTCCCTTGGATAATAGCACGACAAATGATGAGACTCAGGTAGCATGGCATTAATCATAACTCTATGAAGCAGGAGGCAACACAAACTCTCCATATGTTTCAAAGGATAACCAAACGGTGGAGGACACAACTCTATATAGCGAGAAAAGATTCCTAAGGTCGTACTGCATCCCATAGTTTGATGAACAAACAAACAGATGTGCTTTATCCAAGGGAGAATCATTATGTTGCCAATAAAGAAAATACTTTTCCCTTCCTCTTTTTTGTGGTATATTTGATTTTTTTGTTCTTTTCAATAATTGTGGAAAAATAATAAAGGAATATTACATTACAAAGGAGGAACGAGTGTTGCAAACATACAAGCTCGAGGCACAAGGACAAGACTGATGTTCTAGTAGAATGACACTCGAGAAAAATCCTTCAAAGGCCAAAGGTGTTAAGACACAGTAGAAAACTGTTACAAGGCTGGTGTATAAGGTATGCAAACACGGTTGATAAAACACACAATGGTAACGTCCTTCGATGTAAGTTTAATGAGCCTAGAGAAGGTAAGCTCGGTGGTTTTTCATATTTAGAGAGTCTGAAAAAACACAAAAGGAGACTCCATTGGGGTACCTTTTTCGAATGTAGTCTATTCGGTTCGAAAAAGTGGTAAACAAGCACCGATAAGACGTCGATTCAAAACCATCTTAATGAGTGTGATAAGGACAAGATCACTCGGCCATTTTTTCATTTTTAAGGAGTCTTAAAAAAGCTTAACTATGGACTCTGTCAGGAATATTCTTCTGGACCAATTTAACGAGTGTGAAAGAATAAGGTCACTCGGTGATCTTTTCAATTTTAGGGAGTCTGAAAAGAAATTAACTATGGACTCCGTGGACGTTTCTTTTTCATAAGTTTAGTCCCCCAGGCCCGAAAAAGGGATAAAATTATACCTAAGAGTACTCTTCTAAAGAACGGAAGTTCCATAGAGTATACCTTTGTTCGTACAGTTGACCATCCAGACCGAAAAAGGGGTAAACTACCACCGGATAGACGTGACTTCAAATTTTAGTTTAACGAGCGTGAAAGGCCACAAGATCACTCGACAATCTTTTCATGTTTAGAGGGTCTGAAAAGGGCTTAAAAGGAGACCCGTTGTTTTTTGGGAGTCCTGAGGGTGAGATCAAGAGCGAAGAAGAATCATGAAAATGAGGCTCAAACTCATATTCAGGAAAGACTATAAGGACTCCCGAGCCTACAGTGTTTTAGAGACGGCATGGAAACCATAATGCAACCAAGACCTACCTAGGGCATCCATGTTCTGGTAATCTCTACCACCAAGTTGCGAGACTTCTAAAGTAGATATGATGGTTCCATGTCACAACATGATGGGATTGATCCTATGGCAGAGGAAAAAGACAATGAGACACAAAAGTCGGATTAGTAACCTAACCTATATGCCCAAGTTGATTCTTGGAAAAAATTTCATGGACCATCAAAATTTCTCAAAACTCAAAAACAAATGTCCCAATACCCGATCAAATCCCTTCCATATAACTCTTGAATCACTCTAAATGGTTTTTGGTATAAAGAAACTGATAAGGGAGGCCAAAAAAGTGACAAAAAGAGGCCAAAAAGTCTATAAATAAAAGTTGGCAGCTCATTATCACCATTGCTGATTTGGAAATTGACTCTGGAGCCAAAATACCCCCTTTGATAAAAATGGTGATTCCAGGAGTTACAGTGGACAAAACGAACTTCCGCTTGGACCAAGTAAGTACAAACTCCCCTATCTAGCTATTCAATTCTTTAATTTTTCTTTTGATTTCGTTTTTTGGGTGGGCATCGACCTTTAAAAGGTCGGCCCTAGGTCCATGCAGGTTGTCTCTGGACAGGTCGCATGTACACTCGGGCAGAGTAAAGCCTGCCCGTGTGTACACGTGACTGTCACCTCGATAGCATGCGTGGACCCCCTTTTATTGTCAAAAAGAACTAAAGAGCAGTCACTGACCCTCCTGAACTTGGTTGTTTTGGTAGGATGTATGTCCGCTGGAGGGAAAGGGAGCATGAAGCAATTAGTGAGTTGGTTGTGGGAGATCCGAATGTCGTGGCCGCATTGATGCAATGTGGTTTTTTTAATTTCTTCCTGTGTCCATTTATGCTAGCGCAACCAAGGCTACTGAATGCCTTGATTGACTATTGGCACCCTGATGCAGAGGCCTTTATGCTAGAGGGGCAATCACTGGTGCCCACCATCGAGGATATCTATTTTTTGACTGGCCTCTCAAGGAAAGGGTAACCAGTCAATTTCAGGACGTTTCCAGCGGGGCCACTTAATATAGAGGACTTGATAGCCCTGCACTTTGAGGCTGAGACTAGCCGTTTGAGCTCCCAGGTGCCCATCAGTAAGATCACTGACCTATCGCTGCAGGCGATATTATTGTTGATTGGGCGGATTACTGGTTCAACAGCCTTGCATCAGGCGTCTCGAGCACAGATGAACTGTGCTATCCAGTGCTTGAATGCACAGATTTTTGACTGGAGTACCACACTACTTGAGTGTATGAAGAGGCAATTGACAGATTGCCGACAATGGACACAAAGGAACTTCGAGTTTGGGATGATTTTGTGTTCATTCTTCTTTGAGAGAGTTTCGATTTTTTGTCCTCGAGAAGTGGTAAGAGGACATCAGGCCTCTTTTCCTGCTATATGTAGATGGGCAGTATTACTGCCACGATAGGGTGGTGGAAGGACCAATGAGTCCTTCAATGATGAATTTTTTGCATGTTTGTCACGGCAGATCCCTGTGATTAAGGATTACCCATATGCAGGGATAGACTTTTCTAGAGATCCTGAGATACCCGTGACTCCTGGTGAGGAGCGAGGGGAGATGGGTAAGTCTCCACCTTTGTAGTTTTTTTGTTGTATATGTAATTTTTATGTCTTTTTTGTTATATATATCATTTATTTTTTTATATTCCAGAGTATTTGACGGATATACGTTTGTTGCATGCAGATGTGGGACCCATGCAACCTACCGATTATGCATGGAAAAGGTGTCATCCTCGGCCAGAAGCTGCATCTTCCGCTGCCGGGGGACTAGTAGTAGCAGGGAACCTCTCAGCTGGGGAGGCTGAGAGGGTACTTAGACGAGTTGAGCGGAACTTTACTGCACTCACTTGCACAGTCCCGATGGAAGAGATAGAGGACTTGTCGCCATCCATGCAGCCTCATGTAGTGGGGGCACCTTGGACGTGGGTCCGATTGTTTAGGCATTTAGCCCATGCCGTGGACTATTATAACAGGGCCCATAGGCCCTGAACCTATTTAAACTTTTTACATGCCATGAGCACTACTTGTATATATTTTTTGAGGGCATAAGCCCCGTGACTCGTTCTTGGTCCTATTTTTGAGGCGCTTGCATCCATCTATGTACTCTGGTTACTTTATGATGTTATATATGTTTTTTTGATCTTTTGTGTCTTATGGATCGTGTGTGCAAAAATGTTTTTACATGCTTATGTCAATGTTCTTTCATATGTGTGCAATATGCCAATCTAAAATTTGATTAGCTAGAGTATCT
>JASDQU011314692.1:0-15151 GCA_032191745.1 Picea mariana
ATTCTTAAAGACATATAAGACAAAACATTTCGTGGTTTTCTCCCGCTTTGGGTTTCCACGTAAAAACACTGGTGTACTGTGTATGTGTATGATTGCTCATTTGTTCATTGTTTATTTACTCTGCAACTATTGGATGATAATGCTACATTGATATAAAACTTGCATTTTGTGGTTAAAAAAGACCACTTCTCTATTACCGATTCACCCCCCCTCTCAGTAATCCAACACTATATCAATGGTGCTCTTGAGTCTTGTTTCCAGGTCATCATTATGCCATGCTATATGTTCAAGGGAAGTTAAGCTTGAGCCAACCATATGTTTTCTTGTTGACCATCCATGTTGGCCATCCCTATGTCAGTTGTACATGGTGATTCTATCTCTTAACATATTCTCTCAGTGTATGTTTCAAGTTGATTGATGGGGGTCCCTCCTTCGATATATCTGTTCCTATAAACTTCAACACATTATCTAGGAGAGGGATCTAGAAATCTACTATTACCTTGGAGCTTGTAGTCCTCAATGGAAGAATTCCTCACAATCGACAATAGGTTTACATCATTGAATCTTGATCGATTGATTCTACGAGTGTTCAACATTAGATCCTATATTCACACTCACTAAATTGTACTAGGTACCTTGGGTTCCATTTTCATTATTGGTGGGTCTCCTCTCGTCTGTTAACAGTATACCTCAATGACTGGTAATCAAACAATTTCTACCATGCTCGACACGATCTCATCCATTCGCATGATCTTGATTCATACCATTGGGGTTTAGGATGAAGACCGCGGGTTTGAGATTACATCACTCATTCTTGCTACCCTCCCAAGTGTCGTAGGAGTCATCGATCTACCTTCATTAATCAATGTTAGTGTATATAGATCCATCCTTATCCCTTTTTCTTTCTCCTCTCATATTTCTTGTATATTCTATACTCAACCTTTTTTTTCCCTTTGAAATGTGGGTTGTGAATCAGGCTACTATCAAGTCCGCAGGTGCACAAACCTGCTAACACATAATTCTATAGTCACTTTTCTTACCCGATGATCCTGACACTTAGCCACTTTTTCTTTGTTGTGGAAGTCCCATTCTGAGAGACCAATCCACTCCTCATCCCACAAATACCTGTGTCCCGCAACCCACAAACTCGCAACATTAAAAAAGACCCCTCCTATTTTCACATCATGCATATTTAACTTTTTACCTTTTTCATACTTAGCTGATTTTATCATTGCAGATGCAGGGCACCCCTTCTATTCCATTCATCTTTTCCTTAGACCTGTAGTCCCACATCCCGCATTTTCGTGTCCTCCAGAATGACTAACTCACTTCTGCAACCCACAAAATCAACCCTTTTTATACTTATCTTATTCCATCAATGTGGATGCAAGAGTCCCTCTTACTTATCCTTTTGTTCTCCATACCATGCAGTCTCACATCCCGCAGTCCCACATTCATCATATTGCGCTTTCCATTCCTCCACACTTCCATACTTAACCATTTTTCATGTTTCCTGATACCATATCACCTTTCCCGATGGAATTTACTTCCCCAAAACCACATCAACCGCCACTTCTGTGAATCTAATACACTTATTAAGTGGTGTGATCGTCGTAAAAGATTTGCAATAAATCCAAAATCAGACCGTGCAAACTAGCAACTTCGAAATAAGAGCTATGATAGTTGATAATCAAGGAAATACGTAGTAAAATAAATAAAAAATTAAACTCCCTGCTATAAAATATTATATTGATAGGAGTGCCACTTATTCTTAAAAAATAAAATATGTGTAAAGAAATGTAAAATAAAAGGAAATAATTTCAATGTGGAGACACTTTCAACACCCTTGAACGTGAATACCACCAATTTCAGTGGTCACAAGCATACAAGTGGTATTTGTCTCTCTCCCTTGTAGAGAAGGAATTGAACAAGGTCTGGAGTTCAGGCATTGCATTGGTCGGGTGTGTACCATAGGTAGTAGACTTCAAAGAGCTGGTAGTTTGGTGTGCCAATAAGTTTGATATAGAGAAAATAATCATCCAAATACAAGGAAAGCCACTAATTTCTTTGTCTCCTTTAGTGTTTAGGAGAATGCTGTGACTTCCAGACCCCACTTTGATTTTCAAGAATCTAGAGGTAGATGAGTTTCTCAAAGAACATGGAGGAGGAACAAATATTCTCGAAAGTTATCTCACAAGCCCGAGAATTGACATCAATTTTGCTCAGGTTGAGGTATGCTCTTTTAAGTATCCATATAAAGAGTTTTCCTAACTTTTCGCCCAAATAATTGGACTAGATTCCACGAAAGCAACGCGAAAATACATTATGTATATTCTCCATAATGATATTCATGAAAATTCCATGATTGACTAGGCTCACATCATCTCAAATAAGATTTCATTTCAGTTGGGGGGGTTGAGAAAAACTAAAAAATTCTTCATGAATTCGTATTCGGTCTTTTTTATTGTTTACTATCACATATTTGAGGACTTTCCTAGAGAAAGAAATGTTTATTTCAAGAAGGAACTATCTTCTGTCTGGTACCCAGTGTTATGGAGGCTTAAAACCCCATATAATTTTTATGCAGCCCAAATTGATTTTTTGTTTGCTGTCAAGAAAATGGTTCATGGTCCTACCGTGCTAAGGTTGTCACTAAAATTTCCATCCTTTCTCACCGAGAAAGGAGTTTTTGAAAATTTGGATGAATTTAGTCTTATGAGATTGCATGTATTCCAGGGGAAACCCTTATTGTTACCATTCTATGAGTCTGATTGAATTTTCATCATTGAAGTGTGTGGATAGTATAAGTAATTAGCACACTTTTTCAATGAGAAAAGGATTTTTTTTTTATTCCATTGCCATGGAGTGTTGGAGAGATAGTTCTCAAACATATCTCTCATTTAGATGATTTTTCTGTTCAATTGGACCAGTTCATCCCGAGGGAATCCCAAACCATCAAGGGTTTTGATCCAAAAGATTTATTTTCTACACACGACTTTAGTCAAGTATGCTTCATATTTCAGTAAGAACGAGAAATTTGAAGGAGGGGGAGATAACCATAATATCCTCAAGGCATCCATTGAAGATACCCTAAATTATATTGAAGAATTAGCCAACACAAATGAGTTTTACAAGCAGAGGGGCATAAAGACAACCAATAAAAACTCTAATTCACCGAATGTATCCTAGAGAAGTACTTCAACAAGGACCAAACCTCAAAGTAGTGGTCAGGAACAAAAAAGGACATCCACCGGAAAGTCAAACGAAGGTGGAGACAAGGACCATACTAAGAAAACAATGGAAAAATATCATACTGTTCACACTTCCACAAAAAGAAAAAGAGAAATTCAAAAGGAGGGACAAGACTTACTTGAAATTGAAGAAAGTCCCAAAGCCATGGAAGTGGATGATGAGATAGAGGAACCCAGCTGGTCGGAGTGGAGATTAATTGAAACCAGGATGATTGTTGAAGAATTAGATTCTCAAGAGCTAGAAATATTTGAAGAGGATTTTGTTACATTACACCATGTGGCCTACCACAAAAGTTCTAAAAAACTGTTAATAGAAAGCATACCCATGAAAATTAAAAAAAGTTGCAGAGAAATGGAAGTCAGAAATTGATTTTCATAGGGTTACACCCTTGAAAATCGTGCAATTTCATGACACAATGGGAGACACATTGAAGGAGTCCATTTGTTATATAGAAAAAGAAAATTTGGTTTTAAAAGAGAGAATAAAGGAATTAGAAAAAACTCTGATTCCAAAACCTTTATTTGCCGAGCCTATCACTACGATACAACCAATACTCAATATTGAAGATGTCCCAGAGACCAGTTCCATATTAAAGGGTTCATCTAGCTTATGAATGTCTGCAAAGAAATACATTGGAGATGGTATTAAGAAAAGAATAGAATTAATCCTTGAAATTTGGGAATTAACACAGAGCTCAACTACTTTCTCAACAAGGGTTTTTCACTTTAAGGAGTATCTCGAGAAAGATTTAGAAAATGATGAAGGATTATATAAGGAAGCAGTGGGAACATTCACAACACAGGTTTCAATTTTGAGAGAGACACATAGAAGAGATCAAAACCTTCCCTTTAGGGTTCACATGAAACAAATTAATGCTTGCTGGCTAAAGAGAATCGAATGCCTAAGAGAGTGGTTTACTGAGTGTGATACTATTAACATTAAAAGGGGTGACATATTCTTGAAAGTTGTTGATTTGACCAAAGAGTTATATGGCACACATTTAATAATGGATACAATACTTATATCAAGAGAGAAATTGCTAGAGCAATTAGAAGCATTAAAAGTTGTCTGGGCCAATGAGTTTAGTGATTCAATTGATTTCTTTGAAGATGAAATAGAAAGGCGGCTAGTTCGATATGTAAATAAGAATAAAGAAATTTATGACACACTCCATATATTAATCCTTGATTTGAGAGAACTAGAGAATGAGTTATTTGAAACTAAGACCAAACATGAAATAACGATTGCTCCAATGAGGCAGTACATCGAACAATGGTTAATAAAGGCCTTAGTTAAGATGACCGAAACATATTAGCAAGAAGTAGTTACATCAATTATGCCACCTCCAACACAACATTAACAACCTATAAAATACGCCACAACAAGCAAATGACAGTTTGGAATTTCCATCACAGTAAGTTGAGTAGTCACCTTGTTCTTGCTTTCACCACTTTTTCTTCGTTATTCGATAGTATTTTTCCCTTTCCCGTTCCTAGAATCCATGAAACTTAAGGCTGACCCTTGATTTCTTTCTTTTGTCTTCCAGGTCTCTCTTCATTTTATGGTCTGCGGGAGCCCCATCACAATCGTCTTTGAAGGACAAACACAATTTACTTTTATTGAAATCTCAAACATTATTGTTTATTGTTATAAATATACCTATTATTTTTTGAGGTTCCCAAAGAAATATTCAGGACATAACAATATTGATCTGTAAGACTTTGAGCTCTAAACATGAGATTTAAAATGTGTGTCTATCAATTTTTTTTTTTTGCATTTAATGGAATGATCATTTAAAGTTCTCTGCCATATGTGGTCCATATTTTCCTTTCCCGTGCTAAATATTGTGTCATACTTTGATGAGTATTGTGATGAAAATGTCGTCTTATGATACTGTACACTCATTTGATTTACAATATTGTATTATAGTGTAAATATTTTCTTTCTGTAAGATACCTTGTCCTTTCCCATGTACTCTTTGCATGTGAATTTTTATTTCAAGAATATGCCTAGTCCTCTCTCATGCATTGTTTATATTCTTACATGTTATTTAAAAATAGAGGAGTACAACCTCTTTTAAAACACAAGGGGGATTTGTCTTCATTATGTTGTTTTTAAGGCCGTAAGACAATATTTCAGATCAAAATTTTTGGCGACCATACTGGGGATCTAAACAAAATGACAGTTTCATAGACCAAAAATTTGGATGACTCTGCCAGAACCCAACCAACCCCAAATACAAGTTGGAATTAGAGATCAAATAAGTATGTTCCACCAGTCATATGACCTAACAATCATAACAACAAGGAGTCATAAAGAACTCAAAAGAACTTGGGAAATTCTAACTTGTTGTTTTCTTTACTTTTTCTTGGGCTGACCTAGGTTCGGATCTCAACAAGTTTCCAACAAAACCCTCAAAATCTATCAGCCCTCCTGGTAAAAAAGAAGGCAAATCCACACATAGGGTGCATAACACCGTCTCACCTAAGATAGATTTTATGGGGGATTGCAATACTCAAGTTTTTGTAGTCCAGGAATGAGTGGGGATATATGATTGTGTTCTTTCTTCTTATGCATTATCTTGTTAATCACCCAATTACTTATCTGATTTATTTATCTTTAAACCTATGCATGTATGCTTATATAGCTACTTTAACCATTCATTCTTAAGCTAATGATCAACAAAAAGTTAAGCATTCATTAACAATCACACATAACACAAAGTTTACCGTGGTTCACCCCCTCCTAGGGCTACGTCCACAAAGATCTAGCTTCTCTGCTCTTTTATTTATTTTGTTGCAAAATATTGCACTACACGCACTACATCTTCAGTAATACAATCAATATTGGGGGTAAGAACCCTCAGTGAGGCTGACTAGATCACACCAGTCTCCTCAGCCTGTGACCTAACCCTCAAAGAATCACTTATTCAACTCTTCTACAAGACTTATTATCATCAACAACCCCAAAATTCATAATAATCAAGTCTCTCTGTTATGATATTATCCCCTCGTTCCTAGACCTCATAGGTTCTTATTTATACTATTTTATCGACTTATAACCATCACAATCTTGTCAAAAACCCTAAACCTATCATGGTTAGGATTTGTCTTCCTACAAGCCACATTTTTTTCCCTCCTGCATGTTTCTTTTCCTTCTTTTTCTACATGCTGCTTTCTTGCCACTTGTTGAGCACGCTCCAAAATTAGGTCTTTCTTTCCAAAAATAGGTCTTTCCCAAAACAGATCTTTCTCCAAAAATAGGCTTGTTCCCAAAATAAACTTCCTTCTCAAAATAGGCCTGCACCCAACAGGCCCCCAACATTGACATGTGGCTCATCTTGAGCCACTGAGGTAGTGCACGTTCCTTGTACAACCTTTTCCAAACTATGGAACTTCTCTGCTAGTTCCTTTCCTTTTTCCCTTAGCTATACATCTTTTTCTGTTAGCACCTTGACTATCTGCGCTGTTATCTCATCTTGTAGTGATGCTGCGCCTTCTAAATGTTCATGTGCCATGCTCATCTTTTGCTCCTCCATCTACGCAATCATATGTGGTGCTTGTTCCTGGAGGGGTTCTAACTGGGATTGTCTTTCTTGCTTATTCTTCTATGATGTCTTTAACTCTGTCTACAGAGTCTTCATTTCTTGGGTTCCCCTCAAGCACTCCATAATAATTGTTGTTTTCTATCATTTCTTTAACTCCTGTATGGAATCACTAATTTTCTCCTCTTGTTGGTACCACTGTTTGATCCAGGTGGATATTGGTGGCCACCCACCTATTCCAAATTCCAACTGGCTCATCTGGACAGTTTTAAGTTTAGCACATTTCTCTGTAATGGGGGAATTTCTTGGTAATTGTGGGTTTTTAACTTACAAGGTTGTCCTTAAGCCCTACACAACATCTAGGTGGATATTGGTGGCTGCCCACCTATTCAAACTGGCTTATTTTGGAAGTTTCCATGTCAGTACATCTTTCTGTACTTCTAGGGCTGTTTTGGGGCTCTAAACAATGTTTTATTGGCTTGCCATAGTCAAACTATAGACATATTCAAAATTTTATGGTATGATGCGTAGTTCTTGAAAATACCTTTCCAATGGGCTATCACACGCCTAAAACGGAGATCGTATGCAAAAGTTATAACCCCTAGAAGTTAATGTATTAACTTACCCCAACAAGACCCACACTAATTTTGATGCTTCATCTCCTAGGGTTAGGTTTTTGGATGTATATAGTTTTGGCATTCATTCTTATCGTAAAAAGGACTTTAGAGCCTCATTGTAATCATCTTCTAGTTAAGGAGCGTATAAAGCTGCCACCATTCTAGCGAGTCTTGCAATCTGTATTTTTACAATATCTGTACATTTCTTTCATCAATAGAAATCATATAATGTTGTATTTCTCCATTTCTGACAATTTTTATGTGTATTTCATTGTAATATCTTTGCTTTCATTTCGTTCCAAAAATCATCCAGATCAGTGGTATCAGAGCAGACTTCTCTTGATCATTTTTTCAGTGCATGTCCCTGATGAGGTCCGAGTATAGCAAGTTGGGTCTCAAGCTTATCTCTCTTGAGGAAAATCGATCTGACACGCGAAATAAACCCTCTATGGAAACATAAAATAAAAAAACTGGAGGAAAAGATTCTATTAACCTATTATTTTAGCAAGCTCTCGTGCGACAACAGGACGAAATGATGGAGAATTTTTCCACATCCTTCAATGCATGTCGATAGCAACATACACATCTTCATCAAGTGACCACTTTGAAGGAACCTCTCACTTCAAGGTACAAGTTAATTTTATATTCTCGTATTTGAAGGTCAGATATATGCATATGCCTTAGAAAAATGGTTGAATCTGCTATAAGGTTATTTCTCTGTTCACAATTTTTCCGACAGAGAAAATATCACCTTCGCCCTCCTCAAGGCTCTCCCCCTTGTCAAACATTGGTGGGAAACTTACTAGGAGAAAAGTTCCACAGAGGAATATGGAATATATGGGGCCGAGCCCAGTTTGGATTTTTGTGTGGATGTGGTCAAAAAACAATACTACCATGTTGATAACTATGAAGACCAGTACATGAGATGGACCACACTGCGGTAAGAGAAGAGCCAAACAGTGCCAGAGTTCACAAAAATATTTATACCTTACGCACCAAGCTGCATATCAAATACTCCGAGCAACATTTGGTTATGAAATACCATGGGGCTTTGCATAGGTACATCCAAACTGAAATAGTTTTCCTAAAAATCTCATCATTGGGAGCTGCCTATGGATATGATGTCAAAATCGAGCAGAAATTTAGGCACCAGAACAAATGGGAGTTCGGGTATGCAAATCCGCAACAACCAAAGCATGGTAAAGATGACCCTAACCAACAACCTTTCGACAACTAGTCCAAGACATAGGGAAATAAGGGTAAAGGAAAGACGAAGAATGACACTGAGAATTGGTGCGACTTCCACAATATCCCCTGGCACAACACCGATAAATGTCGCTCGAAACAGTCAATGGTGGCTGAGGTCAAATTCAAGGAGTCAAAGCCTGATTTAGAATCTGATCCAGAAAATATTGAAAACAGACAAATCATCAACATATACCCTACTGCTACTGTCGTGACCGCAACAATTCAACTAGAANTTCATTGTTGATAGCCACAGCCAGAAGAAACTCATCTTAGATGAGGTCATCAAATAGTTGGGGTTGTCGAAAACACCACACCCACAACCATACAACATCGAGTGGCTTCACTGGGGACGAGATCTCCGTGTCAGCTAGCAGTGCCACCTGTCCTATGGCATCCATCCCTTCAAGGATGAGGTAGTGTGTGATGTTTCCCCTCTTGATGTCTGTGATGTTCTTTTGGGCCAACCATATATGTGGATATGTCATGCTGTTTATGAGTCTCAACCCCGTAGTGTCATTATTACTCTGGGGGGTAAGCTCTACAAGATACTAGAAGTAGTTCCGACTATTGTTCCACCAAAATAGTGCTGCAAGGTAATCTTTCATACTGCAAAATTCATCCTCTTCACAATACATTCAAAGGATGCACAAAATACCACTACAACCATTGCATCCTCAACACCTTCTATCCAGTAGAAACAAATTGTAGAAGAGAAATCAAATATTGTTTCTTCACCTACAATGGTTCCTACACACCAAATGACATCAAGATCGATATTAAATTCAACTCACCAGTGAATTATAATCAAGTCATTAATAAGATGATGTGCCATGCATGCCACAAGTATAGGGCCTGCACCCTGTAACTCCTTGATAATACACAATAAACATGGTGGTTTAAATAGACCATTTGAAATCCTTGTGAGGATTGGATGAGTTGTAGGTCAACTTCCATTACCTCTAGACCTACTTAAGGTGTATAATATAATGCCTATTTCTATTTTTCACTAGTATGTATTGGACAGATCCCATGAGATAATAAGAGTAATTTATATGTGACAGATGAAAGGTCATTCCAAATGAAGCTAGTATATATATTTCCAAGTAAATGATCTTGATTATGTATTAAGTAAAGTCCAATGGGACAAGTATATCCCAGGATGGTCTTGATTGTAGCCTCGAAAAATCTCTACTTGAGATTTTCACCTATATCATTTTTTGGACCATTCTATCTTGTGCATGTGGTCTACTCACTAACAACATGTGCACATGCGAGTAAAGGTACAACCAAACAAGTACCTGTCATATATTTCTTCCTCAAGTGAGGGAAGCTTAGGAAAAATAGAAGGAAATGCAACTGCATTTAGTATATATGATACACAAACAAGGACTAGAGGTGAAAAAGTCAGAACAAAACTCCGTAGATGCATGGAAGTTTTTCTTGCTGAAGGAGTATCATGCTCTTATGATGATAAGAGCATAGGAGACATAGAGGTGCCACTTAGGTATAAGCATCTGGTGAAACAATGGGTACCTAAGGAACTTACTCTGTTAGACGCTGACTTCATTGTCAACAATAGGACATATCGCATTGAACCATCCTCCCCGCATGGCTTGGGGCTATTTTCCATGGATGGAATAACTGTAAAATACAATACAATGACTGAATTGATGGACTATGTCAGACCGTGTTGCAATTATAACGATTGGATCCGGCTAGTTCAGTACATGTGAAGTATGCAGAGATATGCACTTGCCGCAAATTATATACAACTAATAAACACCGATAAAAATAAGGGAGATACTATCTATATTGATGGAAGGCCCAAATCTTCCGACAACATCACAAGGTTTATAAACAACACATGAACCAAAACAACAAACAAGCAACCAAATTGCATATATGAGGGACGCAAAGAGAATCGGGTAGTCGTGTGCGCAATAAAAAAGATAGCTCAAGGGGAAGAGTTATTAGTGGATTACTATTTGAATCAAATAGAAACATCGACTAATAGTGTGCGGGTACTTATGCAATACCTTTTTAATCAACCTCTACTTATTGCATTATATATTTTTTTATCTTCAATAATGTTTTAAATATTTCACGGTCCCAATTTTATAATAATGTGGGAGGTTGATTTTATTTGGGTGGCAATCGATTTTTTTGTTATCATTAACAATCTTTTAAATATTTGGGGGTTCTAATTATATTATAATGTGGCAGGATGATCATGGAAAAAGGCCAGTCGCAGAACATGTAAATGATTATCAATTTCGACTTTCATTTTACGTGAATTTTATTATTTGTTTATATAATTTTATTTGTGTGGCGATAAGTTATTTCATTTGTTTATATAACTGAAATAACATTGATTTTGTTGAAATTATATGTAGTCTACATGCCATGTTTGTCATGATTCCACTGATGAGGAGGGGTTGTATTAATCTCCTGATCTGATGGTATTGATAAAAAAAAAGATCATTAAAGCAAACAAGGAACTTGCTAGCTTGTTAGACTGTCCGGATCAAACTCTCGACGTCCTAGAAATGATTAATATGCTTATGTCACAAATTAACACATATAAGGTAATAACCATAATTTAAAGTGTTTTTTTATTTTTAATGTAATCATATGTTCAATTATGAAAGTCTGTTTTTCAACTTTTATATTATCTCATGAAAAAATATTTTCTTTCTTATAAAGAGATTTTTGGAGCTTGTTTAGCCTGGTGTTGGTAGTAGTGGTGCTGCAGAGATGCCATAGAGTCTTGATGCGAGCTGTCATATAGATGCTAGAGTACTATTTACTTCTCCATCTTCCACACCTTTAGATAGGAGCCATTACATGCACTGACATGCATCCACACAACGATCAGGTTCTAGAGGTGGTGACAGAGATGAGGCCGATGATGTGGTTGATATGGTTGCATTTCCTAGAGCTAGATGTGTGACCAGCACGGGGACCCTTCCATGCACATTTTTGATTGACGATAAGGGACTTCCATTAAAACAAATAAGACTCCCAGGTAGTTTTTCATATTTTAACTGTTTCATGTTGTCAATCTCATACATAAATCATCTAGATTATTATTTTTAAATTAATGACCATATCTTTTTGTGTGTAGGAAACGACCATTTTTATAGGCACTTGGAGAGCAAGGCCTTGTTGATTTTTGGGGAACCTTACGCATTAGGTGGAATTTCCAGAATTCTAACCTCAAAAAAGAACTTATGGATTATCTTGAAGGCCTCTTTGGAGTAGTCACCTTCAATAAAAAAACAGTCACCTCTATAGCGAGAGAGTATTTAAAATATATGCAGGATGTTTATAGATGAAACTTTGCAGGAAACCCTAGGTATGAGCATCCTCCCTCGATTCTAGAGAGGGAGTGGAAGGTGATCATTGATGATGCAAAAGAAAAGATATTGAAACAATAACTGGTACCCCAAGGTAAATTACAATATTTTGATTTCAATACCTTTAATTTTCTTTAGATCCAAATAAAAGTGTGGTATATAACATACTTGAAACTTTTGATGATAGATTTCCTGACACTTTGAAGGCAACCAAAGAAAGGATTGCCAAACATAGACGACACAGGCTAGGCCAGGGAGTCTACTCGAGGTTACAGTCATGAATTGTAAGTACCCAAATATCTTAAGAATATTATTTGTATCGCCTTACAACTTTCAGGTAATTGCATCCAAAAACATTAAAAAAACATACTCTTATGCAATGCAGGGTGATGACTTCGGAACTGAAACCATGGAGGAAGACCTCCAACTTGGTTACAAGTATGACTATAAAGTCATGGTTGTTCTAGGAAAAGCATGGGGCAGACCCCAAGATCCAGTTTGCGAGATAAGTTAAATAAAAATTAGTCGACATTAACCTTTCATTACTTATAAAATATGTAAATGTTTGACATCATCCATAACTTTAATGTCTTACTTTGTTTTAATCAGGGGATAAACACTATCAATGAATCCATTAGTACTGGACAATAGAGCATTGATAGTGCAGTGGGGCCAAAATATCATGGTGCTCCCCAGTAGCCCCATCCTAGTGGGGTGCAACCCCAAGATGTTCCTGTGACTGAGGCCCATGACGGTAAAATGGTTGTATATTAATAATATACTTAATAATTTCATACTAATAAATTTACGGTTTTGTCCTTATAAATTTTTTCATTTCAATGGAAGAGAATGTCATAGTTGCCTCCTCAACCCGAAGATTAGGGGAACAGGGAAACCATTCCAACGGTGTTGACTAGTGGACTACGTAAATAATTACATTGCATAGGTTTTTTTAATATTAATGAACTACTTCAATGATATTTAAAAATTGGACATATAAATTTAATATTTTTTGTTTTTGTAGGTGATGGCCCCTCACAACAGCCTCCGCGCCGTGGGTACGAGACCAGGCGTGCTCAACGTGAAAGGATTGAAGCAACATCAGCTACTGAAGAACACCCAGTAAACGAAGACACGAAGATGGATGAATTACTTAAGAATTGGAAAACACAAAAAAAGACTAAAGTAAATTGACGATGTATAATAATTTTATAAGGCAGATAGATGTACATTATATAGCTAGTATATTTGGAACATATTTTGAATGATAAATATAATTTATAAAAAATATTTTTTATGATTTATTCCTTTGAATGATAAACCTCATTTATAGCTTTACAGTCATTTTTTTATCAATTTTGAATATTTTTAATGCATATTTTTTAGTAGAATATAGATTGGGTATTAGGGAATTGAGAGATGTGAGGGGGGGGAGGGGCCATATGAGATTCTACCTTCACGTGGTTGGCCCTGTTCAGTAGAGAAAAATTTATTGAAGCCTTTTATTCTTGGAGAAAACCTCTCTCGATCCAACGAAGCAACACCATAGTCAATGTAGACTTCGTTGTTGTCCTTCAGATCAAGGGAGGTTTGCTCCAAGATCAGACGACTCCAATAAATTATTCTCGAAACCAAGAGGAGCTTATTCAGGCCGTCACATATGAGATGTGTGTGTGTCACTATTTAATCTCCTCTCATATGGATTTTACAAAAACTAATATCAATGGTGTTTACTATTTGCAATCTTGTCGGTTTTAATTTCTATTAGGATTTATTGACATGTATTAAAAGTATTTTTTGGTTTTTACTAAAAACTAAATATAATTCAGTTTTTATTTACTAAAGTATGCAGTTTACGCATTTGCAAATGCTCTAGATGTTGTATCAATGCAATGCTACACATTAGAATATCAAAGATCACGTATGTATTGTCTTTTTTCTTCTTTTTATGAATTCTTAAGGTTCCTTTTATTTATTTATTTTTACATTACCATCATTTGTGGGCCACTATGGGGCCAATCGTTCTATCTAATGAACCATACCCAAGTATGTATCATATACGATTCCCTTTAGTTCATCATATCATATGATTCACATAGCTAATCTAATACTTCAACTTGTTTTTTTTTGGTTGTGCATGTGGAATAATCAATGCCATTAGTAACCTTCTAGCTTAATTACCTCATGTCCATAAGTAATACGGTCTCATATATTATGCATAATAAATAGTGGGTTCACTATAGCGTACAAGCTTAGAGATATGAGTACTAAAGCTTCTGTAATCAATGGGCACTCTGAAATTGAAATTGTAATAAGCTTATTTGCATTCTGAAACCCTAAGTCAATCTACGAAATATATCTGATTCGATAGAAGGAAATACAATTGAAAACCTCAAAATACTAATAGAAATTTGACTATATCTCAAACCAATAACATTGATATCATGTTGGATAACTAGGGAAATATGCAGATCATAGAGCTAGGTATTCCAATAAGAGGAGGTATTTAAATACATTGTTACACCACTTGATCCTAATTGAACATAGTTCAACATACATATAAGTATAAGAAACCAAATGATTTCCATACACAACACATATCACATTCTTATTTATATATCAATGGTTAAGGTAATCTTATACAACACCAAGATGTACCCAACTCCCTTCAAGTGAAGAAGACAAGGTCCACTTAGATTGATGAGAGAATATAATGAAGTCCTTGAATTTTACCTTGTTCTATGCATCAGTCACTTAATTTAGTTTAACTGCCCAACCAGTTGAATGCCACATCAACCACTATGTCAACTCTCCTAGTTGATTTTCAACTTTTCATTGACTATCTCTAGAAGATCTAGAGGTGTGATAAACCTACATATGATGTTGTTCCAACATGTATGAAAACAATACATTAGAAGTAATTTAGAATGACCTGTTGTTTGAGAGTGGGAGTTAGTTACACCTTAGATATCAAAACCTACTCTACAATCAATTCTTCCTCCATAGTAGTAGAGGAAACATCAATTGCAACAATGTTAGTTGCATCCATGGCGAATGATACCATAATTGATGAAATGATAGATCAATTTTGTGGATGTGAAAGATTCAATCAAATAACTTAAATACTTAAAAAT
>JASDQU011314694.1:0-10176 GCA_032191745.1 Picea mariana
TTAAGACTACAACCATACAAACATATGTCCTTCAAGCAAGCCAAGAAGGATAATAAATTATCACCAAAGAAATATGGCCCTTATAAGTTGTTGCAAAAGATTGGTACTATGGCATACAAATTAGAGCTGCCTGCATCTTCACGAGTACACCCAGTTTTCCATGTTTCATGATTAAAGAAGGTTATAGGCGACAAGATCCAGGTTCAAACTATATTTCCAGAACTTGACGAGGAAGGAAAAATCATATTGGAACATGAAGCCATCACCGACACAAGAATTTGCCAACTGAGGAATAGATCCATTTCAGAGTATCTCATTAAATGGAGGAAACTATCGGCTGAAGATTCCACTTGGGAAGATAAGTCTTTTATACAGAAGCATCCAGAGTTACTTAAGTGTTGCGGACAACACTTGTCTCAAGGGGAGGGGCATGTTAAGCCCTAATATTGTTGTCTCAAGGGGAGGGGCATGTTAAGCCCTAATATTGGCTCATTAACCCTTAATTGGGGCATATTATATTAGTAATGTTGTTTTATTTATGTCGGCTTTAGGCCATTAGTTGTAATTATACCTCCTAGTCTTCTATATATACCAAGGAGACATTTTCATTTTGAATCATCTTGTACTTGAACATTTAAGTGGGGTAAAAGGAGGTTGCCCCCTCAAAGAGGATTATTATCTGAAATTATCTCTTTTTCAAGGCGTTGAGTACTTTTTATGAGGATTTTTTATGCTATATTGGTATTTGGTTCTTAACATCAAACCCCTTATGTGATGTTGACTTTGGAGGTGCTCCAGACATGTCCTTCATAGAGAAAATATTTTTTATCTACTTTAGGAGATATAGACCCATGTGGATTGAAGGTTATTAAGTTTGACATCACATATGTTAAGCCTCGCTTGCGTTACCATGTGGACTTTCAAATCCATGTGGAGTACACAAAATATACCATCAAACACACTTTAATTGATGAAGGCACTGCAACATGCATGATGTCCCTAACCTGTTGGAAAGCCATTGGCTTTCCGACTCTATCTCAATATATGACTATGTTGATCGCATTTGATGGTTTTTCTTTTTGACCCCACATAATTATTCCCTCTTTTCTGGTCCAGTTAGGTGGAAAGGCAGTGGAGGTTGATGTCGAGGTGGTTGATGCACCCCTTGACTATAATTTATTACTAGGGCATAATTGGACTTATGCCATGACTGAAGTCGTGTCATCTGTTTTCCACACTCTATGGTTTCCTCACGAAGGGAAAATAATGATCATTGATTAGTTGTCCTTTGTGCATGCAATTCCTAGTGCATCAATTGGACCTTCTATCCCAGTGATATACAATTCTCATCCAACAACTGAGGATATTGGTGTCGTAATTTGTTCCTCTCTCATGGGTACCTTTGATTTCATGGCACCATTTTATCAAATCTATTCCATGTCTAGTAGATCTTCGTCATTAGAGAGGATGTTCCTTTTTTTACTTCATATTTCAATGACCCTTGGACCCTACCTTCCCCAACCATGTCCTGTGAAGGTCATTCACACATTGGAATGGAAATTCCACTATCAACAACAGAGGTTGCGTATCAGGTTTTTCTTAACACTACTTCTTGTTATCACACAAACTTGTTAGAGTCCTGTGGGTTTGTGATTTCTACCTAAGTCTGTGTTTTTCCCTGTCTCTCTCCTTTCGCATACCAATTATTAAGTTTTTTCCCCTTCGGCTTGTAAAATCATTTTCTTTTTCCCCCCTTTGTCTTTAAAGTGCCTCGGTCTCCTTATTTTCCTAGCCCCTATCTAGTCATCCAAGTCTTTGTTTACCCAGGCCGCAACCACAGGCTCAAAACGTGACACTCAGAGCAGTCCGTTATAGACTTGAATCAAGCAAAAAGGTAGGTTCAAATTTCAATGGTAGGAATTCCATGTGGAATTCATATTAGCGGCTCTCAGGTGTTTGGAATCTTAAATGTTACATGAAGTATAGTGCCGAAGCAAAAGGCCCGAAGAGAGCATGAGTCGTTGATCTTTAAAGGGACATGTGGCAGTTGATCCAAGTGTTTAGGGAAATAAGCTTCAAGATTTTTGAAGTGATAAGTGTGTGGAATTGTCGAACAACCAAAGTCCCTAAGTGTTGAAGTGTTTCTCAGTCGTCCGATCTAGGAGGAAACGCGTCAATTTATCGCCAGCTTCGGGTGAAAAGCAGTTGAAAGAAGAAGTTTGAGTTTTGGATTTTCCAGAGTTTGAAGGTCTGAAGTAATTCTCGGTCATTCAATTCAAGACCATGCATAGTCAAATCCATAGCTCTAGGTAAAAGAATCTTAAGGCAAAGATTTGAGTTTTGATTTTCCTGAAGTCCGAAGCCCGAATCGTGAAGTAGATCTCAACCATCGATTTGAAAAGAGAAAATCTAATCCATCAATCTAAAAGGTGCTAGAGTTGGGTCATTGATAAGAAATCCTCATCTCAGATCACAAGATCAATGTTCGTGCTCCACTGCGAGGTCGGAACGTGTGCATGTTTTTAAATTTTAAAGGGTGAGCCACAATTAGAACCATGGTTTTTAGAAAGGGATGTGTGGCAGTTCATGGTGAATTGTGGGGACAAAAGTGATTTTTTTTCAAACCACCCTTGGTCACTCTCGCAATCACGCAATTTTGTAGGGTCATGGGCCTAGGTCACATTGAAGAAGGACCAATGGAGAGGACCTGTGCCAAAGGCCAACATCACCCGTATTGGTCACAAACAAATATCTGCATGGCCTAGAGGCATCATGATTGACTTAAAAAAGTCGTGGGCAATGCCTGAAACATTCATGGATGTCAGGCCTCATCCTGATCCCGATGAAGGTAGTTAATGGAAATGGGCATGGCAGTTGAGACCTCATCTCACCCCATAAATGGAAATCATACTAAGGTTTTCCATGGGGGGAGATTGTCAATCTGAAGTTTCCCGAGGGATAGATTTCCTTGCAAAGCACATAACTAAGTTAGGCTCGTGTCTGACATAAGAAGGCCTGCACAGGCTGACAGAGTAAGCACTGACTGGAAAATTTAAATGCAGGGGTTCGATCACATTCCTGGTGGTTGCAACAATTTTAGTATATATAGGGAGTTCTGATATTTTGTTAAGGTAGAATGCTTGAGCTAGGCTCCCTGCTATTGTAATATTTTGATGAAGAAAACTGGTTCTTTGGTTATGTCTTGATTTGAGACTTATTGATTAATCTAAGTAAACTTTCTTAATCCATCTTATTTTCCTCTGATACTGAGAGAGTTCATGATTGATTGATTCACATGGATTGTTGTGACTTTATTATGATGAATGTTTGCTTATAATGATGTTATGATTTATTTCAGTTTCCTTGAAATTTGAATCCAAGAGGATCTTGTGTTTAAGTTTTTCTTCCTTAGGATGTTGGAAGACCTGATGTTCACGGTAGACCTCTACACCTTTCTCAGCAAAGTCTTCCTCCTACTCACCTTTACTCCAACTTATTAACTGAAGTTGATCCAAGACCTCAATCACTTGCGCATACCAATCCATATTTCTGAGTTAGAATTTTCTTTTCATTAAGTCTTATCCATTTTCATTTATTGTATAAAATGATGGGTACAGGGCTTACCTTATATGAAATATGAGGGTGAATTCTAGTTCTAACATTTCTGGTGCCATTGCCAGGGAATGAATTCAAGCCTTTTCCTTGGGATTGAATGACAAAGAAGCTCTGATTCTGAAGGTGCATCAGATATCATTACCATTGAAGATTGCAGCTTGCACCTGGAGACTCCACTGTTTCAACTCCATTGTTTCAGTTGTGGATCCGAAAGGTAGACACACAAGGTCTACTCCACCACTGCCTCTAGCCACACTTGAAGCTGACCTAGAGAAAATTATTAGAAAAGGAAATATCACTCTGGAAGGTACTTCAACTATTATGCCAAGTGATCCTGGTAATCTTCTTAATCCCTCTTTACAAACTCTAGTAGCTTCTTCTTATTCTCCTGTTATACAGTTTGCTGGAGTTTCAAAAAATTTGAATTTTGGGATTTTTCACGTTGATTTATCCCCTCTTATTCATGGTTTGGAAGGAGAGAGTTTTGACACCCCTATCTCCCCTGAAGTTGTGATTTTTTTCATACCCAGGACCTTATAAGGATTTCCCACATCAATCTTTACCACTCCTCCCCTATTAGAGTTACTACAGTTACATAAGGGGAAACATGTGTTCCCTCTAGCCCCTCATATTTATCTCCTAATGCTCATCCTTTTCCTTTTTATCCCAGAAGCACAGCCCCAGTCTCACCAGTCCAAACTCCATTTCCTCCTATTTCTCATCTAGTTCACATCCAAATGGCAGGTGTTAATCCTCCTAGGAACATGATGCTTGAGATATTGACTGCTAGATATGCCCCTCTGGTTTTAACTCAACCTATGAATGTTATCCCAGCCACAGACTACCTTAAGTACATGCCACAGTTCACAAGGGAGGGAGACGTCACTGCAGAAGAGAACCTTGCATCCTTTTATAGATTTGCAAAGATTCAGGTCATCGAAAATGAAGATGTGTGGACGAGATTTTTTGTACAGATCCTTGATGGTGATGCCAGGGATTGGTTTAAGGAATTTCCTCCTATATCTATTGAAGGGATTACTTCTTTAGATGATTCATTCTTAAGACATTGGGGGAATAAAAAATATCTCTTTTATTATATTACAAAATTATGGGCACTTAAGAAAGAATAAGGGGAATCTGTTTCAAACTTCTTGAAAATATTTAATAAGATGTATAAAAAGATTCCCGCTGAAATTAAGCCTACAGAAACCTCTGCCAAGATGACTTATGCTAGTGCTTTTGACCCTGATTTTGCCTCATGTTGAGAGAAATAAGATCTACCTCCTTGGCTCATATGTAATATGTAGCCCTTGAAGTAGAATACAATATATTGGCAGCTGACAAGCTTAGGAGTAAGGCTGATAGAGAAAGAAGAAAAGGTAGGTCTGAAACTTCGACTTCTAGTTCCTCTACTACCCCCCTTCAAATGGATGCAGTGACCAAGCTACTAAAATCACTTTCTGCTAAAGTGGAAAGGTTGGAATTGGAAGGAAAGCATAGCTATATGAATCCCCCAAATGATGATAATAGGGGTAGTTTCAAAATACCAACTAATGCCCCTCAGACCATCCAAAGAGATCAAAGAAATAGGGACAGAGATGATCCAAAAATCCAAACTTCTCTCCAAAATAACCTGGTTACTGATGAAGATGAAGAGGAATAAGATATTGATCCTGACATCCATTTCCTTGGAGATACCTCTTCATCCCCTCATTTAACTCAGTATGCATACGAAGAGGCCCTCATGAGTAATCAAATAAATGAGATGAGTAAAAGAGAAAACACCAGCAATGATCTAAATAGATATGACCGTAGATCCAAGAAGAAATAAGAAAACCCCGACATTCCCAAGCAGCCTTCTAGAGCTGAGAAACCTGCTAAAGATATAGCAGACAATCGCAAAGAAATAAAGGCACAAATACCCCCACCAGTGGTCAAAAGTCCTATCCTAGAGGTGAATGATATTCTAAAGCCTCCCTCTCCTTATAGCTTTGAGAATGAGATTCAAAATATTAGAATCCATGTACCTCTCTCAGATTTAGTCAAGCATGAGGATTTCAAAAGGTCCCTATCAAAACAATTTCATCCCGAACCTATGTCTCACTCCACAGAATCAGTTAACCTCCAAGATGAAAGGCCAACTATCATACTAGGGCCTTTTGTAGAGGATAGAGATGACTCCTCCCCTCCCTTCTACACTTCATTGATCATCCATGATAATGTGTTGCATAACTTCTTGATGGATTCAGGGGCATCTCACAATCTTATGCCTAGTATTTTCATGGAAGAGCTTAGGTTAGAGGTTACAAAATCCTACCACGACCTATATTATTTTGACTCCAGGAAGGTGAAGTGACTTGGGGTTCTCAAAGACCTGGTTGTTTCTCTGTTCCAGCTACCAATGAAGAACATGGTCATGGATATCTTATTGGTTGATGTTCCCCCTAAGTTCAGGATGCTCCTGTCTAGATATTGGATAAAGAGACTGGGGGGAACCTTGTATATGGACCTTTCATACGCCACCATTCCTATGTTCGAGGGTGAACAAAGGAGAATTTACAGGGAAGCACATCTTGCATACATCATCAGTAATGAAGAAAACCCCACCAACCATCCTATTTTTGTTTTTGACACTGATTTGGGATCCAACATAATGCAACTCAGTGATGCTCCTAAAACTCCTCTTGAAATAAATAAGACACCCATTACTTTTTTTGAAATCCCTCCTCCAAATACCTTTGTTTGGAATATGTTCTTTGACGGAGCCTCTTCTAAACAAGGTGTTGGTTCTATAGTGGTATTTGTTTCACATTGTCAAGAAACTATACCTTTGTCCTACAAACTAGAATTTGAAACTACCAATAATGTGGCAGAGTATGAAGCTCTTGTTTTGGGTTTAAGGGATTTAAGAGACATGGGGATTGAAGAACTATCATTATTTGGGGACGCAAAACTATTTGTTCATCAGATCAAAAATATCTATTAATCCAGGCACTTTAGGCTTAATACTTACAGAAATGAAGTATGGGACCTAGTTGACAGTTTATTCCTATCTTTCAACATTTCATTTTTTCCAAGAGAGGATAATACCATGGATGATTCTTTGGCTGTCTCAGCAAGCCATTTTAGAATTCCATTTCCACCCAAAATCAAATATGATGTAGAGGTGAAATATAGAGCCTCTATACCTGGCAATGTCCAACATTGAAAGGTGTTTGAGGATGATAATGAGATCAAAATGTTTCTTGAGTCTGTTGATGAGTTCTCTGCTTTGCATATTGATCAGGGTCATGATTATGAAAGTAACTCTCATGCAAATGTATTTTTAAATAAAATTTCCAATCACGATATTGTTCAGCCGCCTAGCAACCATATTCCAAAGGGAATAGTTCCTTTAGGAAGGTTGTTTGATGGGAATGATGTGGTAGTAAATTTTAAAGGTTTAGCTGATGATGCTGATATAATTGAGTACAATATTGGTATAGAAGAGGATCCCAAATTTGTCAAGTTGTCAAGCATCTTGTGAAGAGAGAAAAGAGATGAATATGATGAACTGTTAAAAGTGTTTGTTGATGTGTTTTCCTGGAGATATGAAGATATCAGAACATACAACACATGTATCATTGAGCACAAAATCACATTGAAGGAAGAGTCCAAGCCATTTAAGTAGAAGTTAAGACAAATAAATCCTATGTTGCTGCCCATTATGGAGAAAGAGGTAAAAATGATTTTGGATGCCTAGATTATCATTCCTTTGAGGTATTCTGAATGGGTGGCCAACTTGGTCCCAGTGAGAAAGAAGAATGGAGAAATCAAACTATGTGTCGATTTTTGAAATTTGAATAGAATTTCTAAAAATGACAACTGCCCCTTACCAAAGATGAAACACATATTACAGAGGGTGACAAGTGCATCTAGGATGTCCATGATTGATGGTTTTTCTGGCTACAATCAGGACTCTGTCTTCCCCAATGATAGAGAGAAGACTGCCTTCACCACTCCTTGGGGTACATTCATGTATGCTAAGATTCCCTTTGGGTTGATGAACACAGGAGTGAAATTTCAGCGAGCCATGGACATAGCCTTTATTGGAGATAAGGAAAATTTTGTGGTCATTTATTTGGATGACATAACAGTGTTCTCACAATCTGATAAAGAACGTTATGGTCATTTAAGACAGGTCTTCTTGAAATGAAGAAAATTTGGTCTCTCTTTAGATCCCAAAAATTCATTATTTGCCATGAAAGAGGGGAAATTGTTAGGACACATTGTGTCATCTGAGGGAGCAAAGATTGATCCAACTACTGTAGAATCTATCCAAGCTTTGTCATTCCCTAGATCCAATAAAGAAGTCAGTCTTTCTTGGGGAAAATTAATTTTTTGAGAAGGTTTGTTTCAAATTTTGTCGAGTTGGTAAAGTTTATCACAACCATGTTGAGGAAAGGGAATGAGATAAAATGGATTGAAAAATATCTCAACTCTTTTGATCAAATAAAGAAGGCCTTGACTGAAGAATCTGTGCCCATCAGTCCTGATTACTCCAAAGATTTTCTGATTTTATCCTTTTCTTCATTTGACACAGTAGCAATTGTTTTGTTACAGAAGAATGTTGAAGGGTTAGAGCAACCCATTTCCTTTATTAGTAGGGCATTGAGAGACGCTGAAGTAAATTATGACATCATGGAAAATTAGGCCTATGATTTGGTCAAAGCTCTCAAATATTTTAGAGTTTATGTGTTGCATTCAAAATTCATTACATATGTCCCTTCAGCTTCTGTGAAGGAGATCCTCATTCAGCCTGACATAGATGCAAGAAGGAGAAAGTGGGTTTCCAAGATCCTTGAATTTGATCTTGAGACAAAGACCACCAAATTGGTTAAAGGCCAAGGTTTAGCTAGGTTGTTGGCTGAATCTAATTGCAAATCTTTGGGAGTCCATTTCATCAACATTTGTTCAGAAAATTAGTAAGATGAGTTGTCTAATGAAGGTTTTCAAGTAATCCCTCCATTGGCAGGATGCACTTGGTACAAGGACATTTTATTTTTCCTACAGAAGTTCCAACCTCCTGATGGTATGGAAAAGAACAAGGTGAGAGATTTGAAGCTCAAATCAATTAAATATTGTCTTATTGATCAAGTTTTATATTGGAAAGACCCCTTAGGAGTGATTTTGATATGTCTAGACCCACATGAAGCCCAAAGGATTATGTATGATTTTCGTGACATTTTATGTGGGGGGCATCACTTCTGGAGAACCACAGCCTGCAATATTCTAAGGGATGGGTATATTTGGCCTAGTCTCTTCATTGATGTTTGTGCAAAAATCAGGTCTTGTGTCAAGTGTCAGAAAATCTTTGGAAAATAACAACTCAAGTCTTTGCCATTGAAACCTATGGTAGCTTCAGGTCCCTTTCAATAGTGGGGCCTAGATTTTGTTGGGGAAATTCATCCTGCTTCAAGTGGTCAGGATAGATGGATATCGACTACCAAATACTACTTTACTAAATGGATAGAAGCCATCCCCACAAGAAATGATTCCCACGAAGTAATCATTGGTTTTCTTGAGGATGTTATAGCAATATTTGGTTGTCCAAATGGAATTTTCACTGATAATGTTGCATCTCTCAAGGCTGAACCGTTGATTAAGTTTTTTGAACAATTTGGAAACACATTAATTCACTCTACTCCTTACTACCCCCAAGGGAATGGACTGGAAGAATCCTCTAACAAGAGACTTATTAAGATCATCAAAAGACTGTTAGAGGACAACAAGAAGGCCTGGGATACAAATCTTAAATTTTCTTTATGGGCTCACAAAGTGACAACAAAAGGATCTCTTGGTGTCTCTCCTTTCCAACTAGCATATGGATTCAAGGTCATATTTCCCTCTCAACTCGCCTTACGCGTGGAAAAAATATTCCAATACTATCAAGGAGAACTAGATAATATGATTAGAAGAATACAACAGTTGGTAGAAGCACAACAGATGAGGGAGAAACTACTGGACAAATCCCATGACCATCAACAAAATATCAAGCAGGCTTTCGACAGAAGAGTAAGGAAAGAGGATTTCCAGTTGGGAGATCTAGTACTTAAGTGGGATGCACCTAAACAAGATAAAGGCAAGAATGGTAAATTTGAGGCCTTATGGAATGGCCCCTTCAAAGTTTCTAAGGTTTTTTCAAATAACACTTACAAGTTGTAGGATTTGGAGGATGCTAAAGTTTTTGGTAGACCTGTAAATGGGCATTTTCTGAAGAAGTTTTTTACTTAAGCCATGAGTGGCTTGCCATGTCATTGTAAATATCATTTTTCTTTTGTTTTCTATTTTTATAAGTGACTCCATAACCCAACAACTAAGGCACTGGAACTACTTGTTCTTGGCATCTTGCAGGGAGCATGCCATCCCCCATGGAGCCAAATGTTATCACATGAACTTGTCGGAGTCCTGTGGGTTTGTGGTTTCTAACTAATTCTGTGTTTTTCCCCATCTCTCTCTTTTTCACAGACCAATTATTAAGTTTTTTCCCCTTCTACTTGTAAAATCATTCCCCCCCCCCCC
>JASDQU011314694.1:10218-24578 GCA_032191745.1 Picea mariana
GTGTTTAAAGTGCCCCGGTCTCCCTGTTTTCCCAACCCCTATCCAGTCATCCAAGTCTTTGTTTACACAGGCTGCAACTGCAGGCTCAAAATGTGACACTCAGAGTGATCCATTCTGGACTTGAATCAAGCAAAAGGGAAGGTTCAACTTTCAATGACGGGAATTCCATGTGAAGTTCAGATTAGTGGCTCGAAGAAAAAGGCCCGAAGAGAGCATGAGTCGTTGATATTTAAAGTTATAGGTGGCAGTTGATCCAAGTGTTCAGGGAAATAAGATTTGGGAGTTTTGAAGTGAGAAGTGTGTGTAATTTCTGAAGCGTTGAAGTCTCGAAGTCCTGAAGTGCCGAAGTGTTTCTCATTCATTCGATGCAGGAGGACACACGCCAATTTATCACCAACTTTGGGTGAAAAGCAGTTGAAAGAAGAAGTTTGAATTTTGGCTTTCCCAGAGTCTGGAGGTCCAAAGAAATTCTTGGTCATTTGATTCAAGAGTAAGCGTCGTCAGATCCATAGCTCCAGGTAAAAGAAGCTAAAGAAAAAGGTTTGAGTTTTGATTTTCCTAAAGCTCGAAGCCCAAATCACAAAGAAGATCTCGGTCGTTGATTTGAAAAGTGAAAATATGATCCATCAATTTAAAAGGTTCCAGAGCTAGGTCATTGATCAAAGAGCCTCATCTCAGATCACAATATCAATGGTCGTGCTCCACTATGGGGACATAAGGTGCACACGTTTTTAAATTTTCAAGGGTGGGTCACAATCCGAATCGTGGTTTCTAGAAAGGGATGAAAGGCAGTTCATTGTGAATTGCGGGGACAAAAGTAGTTTACTTTAAAACCACCCTTGGTCATGCCTGCAATCATGCAATTTCTTAGGGTCATGGCCCTAGTTCACGTTGAAGAAGGAGCGATGGAGAGGAGCTATGCCAAAGGCCAAAAGGACCCATATTGGTCACACAAGATGATTTGCATAGCCTCAAGGTGTCAGGGTTGACTCGAAAAAGTCATGGGCACTGCCTGGAACATTCATGGATGTCAGGCTTCATCCCAATCCTGATGAAGGTAGTTAATTGAAATGGGGGTGGAAGTTGAGACCTCGTCTCACCCCATAAATGGAAATCATACTGAGAGTTTCCATGGGGGGATATTATCAATCTGAAGTTTCCCAAGGGACGTATTTTCCTACAAAGCACATAACTAAGCTAGGCTCGCATCTGACATAAGAAGGCTTGCACAGGCTGACAGAGTAGGCACCAACTAAAAACTTTGAATGAAGGGGTCTGATTACATTCCCAGTGGTTGCAACATTTTTAGTATATATAGGCATTTTTAAAATTTTGTTAAGGTCGAATGGTTGAGATAGGCTCCCTGCTATTGTAATATTTTGATGAAGAACACTAGTTCTTTGGTTATGTCTTCATTTAAGAATTCTTGATTAATCTAAGCCATCTTTCTTACTCCATCTTATTTTCCTCTGATACTGAGAGAATTCATGATTTATTGATTCACATGGATTTTTGTGATTGTATTATGATGAATGTTTGATTATAATGTTGTTATGATGTCTTTCAGTTTCCTTAAAATTTGAATCCAAGAGGATCTTGTGTTTAAGTTTTTCTTCCTTAGGCTGCTAGAAATCCTGATGTTCACGACAAAACTCTACACCTTTCTCACCAAATTCTTCCTCCTGCTCACCTTTACTCCAACTTACTGACTGAAGTTGATCTAAGACCTCAATTTCTTGTGCATACCAGTCCAGATTTACAAGTTAGAACACTATTTTCATTGATTCTTCTCCATTTTCCCTCTTAAAAATCATTTACATTTACTTTATAAACTGATGGGTACTCAACTTACCTTCTATGCAATATGAGGGTGACTTCTAGTGCTAACACTACTGACCTAGATCCTATCTCCTCACATATGGACGAGGAGGATCTTGTTCTAGATCCTGTATGGGCCACTGAATGATCTTGTTCTCATGATTTCCTCGATGATACTTTACCTTCAGATGAATCCATCATAGAGGCCATGAATGGTCCCAATAGTCCATAGGACGATATGCATCATTGATCTTACTTCAACCCAACACATGTTAGGATTGAAAAGGATGACATTAGATCTACCTTAAGTGAGATGGTGGGTCATGTTGTGGTTCCACTAGATATGTATGGTGTTTACATCGAAGGAAACATGGATAATATTTCTCCTACCATCATGATTGACATCTCTCGAATTCATGGAAAAAATGAAAATGTATATATAGGTGGAGTTTGTTCTCCTGAAGAAATTCAGATCTATACTGATCTCTTCAAATAATTTTGTGATGTATTCTCTTGTTCGTATGAAGATATTCCAAGAATAGACCCTCACATTGTTGAACATGATATCAAGACTTATCTAGATGCTAGACCTATTCGAAAATGTCTTAGATCTAATAATCCTAGGAAGGCCCCTGCTATTAAGGCATAAGTAGAGAAACTACTTAATGTTGGTTTCATATACCCAGTTCCCTTAATCGAATGGGTATCCAACCCCATTCTCTTGAATAAGAAATAAGGAACCATCCGTGTGTGTATGGATTTTAGAGAACTAAACAAGAATTGTCCTAAATACAACTTCCCAACTCCTTTCATTGACCAGATTCTCAATTTGTCTGCAAGAAGTGAGGTTTTTTTATTTTATGGATGGATTTTCGAGATATAATCAAATTTAGATCAAACCCGAGAATCAACATAAGACAACATTTATTTTTCCTTGGGGTACTTTTGCATACCAAAAAATGCCTTTCAGCCTTAAAAACATCAAAGCAACCTTCCAATGATCCATGACCTTTGCTTTTCACGATCTCAAGCATATTTTTGAATCTTACCTTGATGATGTCGTTGCTCACTCTTGCAAGAGAGTAGATCATTCCACTCACCTTTGACTAGTATTTGAGAGATGTTTTTATTATCGCATCCATTTAAACCCTCACAAGTGCATCTTTTGCATTAGGTCCGACTGTCTTTTAGGATTCTTAGTCTCTAAGCATGGGATCATGGTAGATCCTATGAAGTTTGAGGTAATACTTCGATTGCCTCCCCCAGGCATCATTTGTCAATTTCAAGGTTTACAGGGGAAGGATAACTTATTGCATCAGTTCATAGTGAACTATGCCAATATAACTAAGGGTTTCATGAAAATTTTGAAGAAGGACACTCTGTTTATATGGGATGAGAAATCCTAGGAATCCTTTGATGCTCCAAAGAAAGAATTGGTATTGGCAACTCTGTTGAAACCTCTTGACCATAGTAGAGACTATTTTCTTTATATTGTCATTTCCGAAGGGATGATAGGTATGGTTTTGTTTCAGGAGGATGATGGGTCCATGATCACATTTTCTACTTCCTTAGTCGAAACTTAGTCTATCCTTGACTTAAATACTCTCACACTAATAAACTATCCTTGGTTGCTATACACACGATTCAAAGATTATGACATTATATATTACTTTGAAAAACTACCATAGTTTCTGATATAAATCCATTTCAATACATATTTACTAAGCATATCATAGGGGGAAAATACAATAAGTGGATTTTTATTTTTCAATAATTTGATCTCGATTTTTCTTTGGTGAAGTTTAAGAAATCGCTATTTTTGCCCGATTTGATATGAGACTTCCCTCAACTAGATGATGACGTCATTCATGACTATTCATTCATGGATGAAGACATTTTCCTTATCTCATCTTTGAACCCCTGGTATGGAGACATTCTGATTTATCTTCAAACCTTGAAGTTACCCCAACATCTGTCGAAATACGATCGATGATGCATACAACATCAAGATAAAAACTACCTTATCATCAGAGACTCTTTGTATCATCGAGGAGTGGATAATATCTTTCATTGTTTCTTGACTCATGAGGAAGATGAATCTGTTCTTAATGACTTTCATAGTGGGGCTTGTGGTGGTCATCTATCTGGGCTTGCGAAAGCCCAAAACATATTGCGAGCTAGTTATTTTTGGCCATCAATTTTTAAAGATTGTGTTGAAGCGGTCAAGAAGTGTCACCCTTTCCAGGTGTTCACTTGGAAAATGTGATTGCATCCAACCCCTCTTCACCCAGTCATCATCGTTGGTCCCTTCACCAAGTGGTGGGTGGATTTTATGGACTGTAACCCAACTTTGGATGGGGGGCATCAACATATTATCATGGCCATGTATTACTTCACTAAATGGGAAGATGTCATGCCTATCATTTAATCTAATGGTAATATTGTAACATTCTTCATATTCAACCAAATTATAGACTGATTCAGAATCCAAAAGGAGATTTCCATTGATCATGGTAGTCACTTTCAAAACGAAATGATGAAGGATTTGGCATCAAAAGTGGGGTTTAAGCATAGTCATTCTTCCCCTTATTATCCCCTGGAAAATGGACAAGTAGAGGGTGTGAATAAATCCCTCAAGACCATCTTGCCAAAAACTTTCATCCAGAGTAAATATGACTAGCATATAATTATTTACCCTGCACTTTCATTATATCAAACCTCAGTCGATAATTCTTGTGTTTTTTCTCCTTTTTAGTTAGTACATGGTGTGGATTCGATCCTTTTGATTGAATTTGAAATCCCTTCCCTTAAACTGGAAGTTGTGATCCTACATGATACTTCTGATCTTGAAGAACACCTCGTACACATAAAGTTACTAGATGAGCAGTATCAAGATTCCTCTACGTCTATCGAAGCAACTAAATGATGTTTTAAGGCTCAATATGATAGGTCTATTTGTCCTCGGCATTACATCGAGGATTACTTGGTCCTCTTGTATGATGAAGCCAAAGAACCATTGGGGGTAGGAAATTTCAACCCTATTTGGCATGGTCCTTATATCGTGCAACGTGTTTTAGAAAAAGGATCCTATGAATTGGAGGATTATGAAGGGAATATGTTGGTTGAGCCCATAAATAGGGTTTACCTGAAAATATATTATGCTTGAGCCCTCAATCTTGGGTGTGACTCTTTGTATACTAGTGTATCTTAGTGTATATATATATTTTTCCTTTGTGTCACCTTCTTTGTTATTAGGTTTTCCCTTGGTTGGAAGATGTCAAAGGAGTCTATAGTTTACTAGGATTCACAAACAGTGCTAGTCATCATACATGAAACATCACTTCTGCCACATGGGTCATTTACTCACCTGAGGGCCAACTGGTGTCTTCAGGTGGTGTTTGTATGGATCCATCAATGAATTATGTGGTTGAGTATAGATTTGTTATAGAACTATTGTGTGACACCATTTCACATGGTCTTCGGTCTTTAGAGGTTCGCCTAGAATCCTAGTTATTCGTATGTCAGTTAAATGATAGTTACCATGTGAGAAACCCTAGTCTACTTCAACGATTGCTACATGTATGACTTTTTGAGAAATACTTTAATTTTATTACTTATAATCACATACCTAGAAGTTCTAATTATGTATCTGATGCATATGCTAATTATGTTTTAGATTGGAATTTATCACATAACTAAAGTAAATAAAACACATTCATCAATAACATATATAAGTAAATCCTAGGACCAGTGTTTTTATACTTCATCTTTTCAAACAATATGGTGTCATAGTACAAAATGGGGCTCACACCCTCAAAATACATATAAGGATGGTATATATATAACCATGGCATATGTTGTTCCTGAGTTTATACTTAAGGCTTCAAAGTATAATTTCAAGGCATCCAGGATTTAAAGAGTGTTTAATATGAAAAGAAAATCAATACTCTTAAGAAAATGAAGCTATGGTAGATTCTGAAGTTGTCTTTGCCTAGCTTCCCAATGTTCTCAGACACTTATGTCCTGTTCAATCACTGCCCATGAGCATTCAATCTCCACCCGGATATTAGCGGTCTCTAGGATGGTATCAACCAAGGTTAAAGTAATGTTGGTCTGATCAGTGAGATCAGGCTCAATATTGGGTTGACTTGCAATAGGTACAGTCATGGAGGAAAGAAATAATCAAAGGATTTGTTGCTTATATATATATATATATATATTCTTTTCTACTTTCAATTATATGAGAAAAGTTCCTAAAATTGAATTCATGGCAAAACAACTCAAAGGTCATCTTTCGTATTTGAGTTAAATTTGAAAATGATGAATTTGATAAGAGAAAAACATAAATTTGTTAAACAAAGCAAGGCGTCAATCACATAAGAATATCACTCTTCTACAGAAAAAGAAAATAGATGAGAAACCTTTAATGAAGCATAAAATGTAGCAATCTAAATAAATCTCAGCTCTTATATTTGCTAATAGCAAACACAGAGGAAAATCTGTAAGAAATCAGATAACTAAATGAAACATATAACCACAAAAGATGTTGTACTAAGTTGTGATTAAACATTCATCAAAGACATATGAATAAAGATGATGGAAAATAAAAGAACAGAAGAACACATAACTCAAGAGTGACGACATATGGAGTCTCTGGTCTGTACTTGTATTGATTCTAGAAAAGGAGAGATTTATATATTACAATCGGCAAAAAACCAGCCACTTTTTAGTTGTTTGAATTTTTTTTTATACAAGAGGTTCTCAACCCTATGTGGTTGGAATTCTTGTTATTCCTAGCTAATAACAGTTACAAAATGAAAACTTGAACTGTTAGACTTGGTTCTCTTCTATTTCTTTCTCATACCAGTAGAAACGATATGCATATGTTACTTCATTGATTCTTTGAAGTACTTCCTTCACCTTGCTCGAGACATTTAACACATCTGCTTATGAATTGTACCAATAGTCTTGAAGGTTTTGTCACCTCTTTTTCCTTAGAAAGATACATCTTTCTCTATAATTGCGGCAACCTGTCTTCTATCCTTTTATATTCAGAAGTCATTGTCTGTGACTGTAAATTTGGCCTTATCATCCATCTATCTATTTGAGATATGTCAACCTGCTTCAGCAGTGAAATTTCCATATGGGCTTTATTTAAACTTTCTTTGATGTCAATTTGATGATTTACAATGTTGATTTGTCCTAGTATCTTAGAACAATCGTCCTTTCCAAGGCCTAGTGATTCTTTACTTAGTGAATCAAAAACCTCTTCACAATCCTCTTTGATTTCTTTGGACATTATTTTCCTCTCAGCTATATTAGCCTCCCATGCCTTCAATATTATATCACCTCTAATTTGTTCTACAACAGTCAAACTGGGAGTTACAGGTACTTATTCTCTAGCCGATGACACGCTCGCTTTTTGAAAGGTGGTCTAGGCTGCAATAGCCTCTCCTTCTTTGAAATTTATATTATCTAATGATTGATTTACTTCCTGAAAATGATTTTGGATAATCTCTACCTTAACCAACATGATTTGTTGTGTTATTTCCAGTTTCTTTAGCACCTCCGGTGCTTGAGCTTGGAACCCTGCTATATCCATAACCATTTTTTCAGTGGAACTTACCTTGTTTTGTAATTGTTTAACCAAGTCATATTTCTGAACAAGACTCTACTTGAGCAGTTGGATTTATTGTCTATCAACAACTCTAGCCTTTTCAAGTCCTTTAATGACCTCATCTCTGATATTCTTCTCTTTATTCCTTATTTGATCTCGCAAATGACTTATCATCTGATTTCTATACTTCAACATTTATTTTAGATTATCAACTGAGAATACGTTTTCTGTTGCAGAAGCTCCCAAAGAGCCTACTACCTCTTTTAGAAAGTCTTTGTCTTCCCAATTTTGTCCATCTAATAATACTCTGTGATTTTTTACCATAGCACCTTCTTTCTGGTGCATTTCTATCTTTACCACAACTTTTATTTTTTACTAAAAAAATAATCAGTAGGAGGCATTTCTTCAATAGGGATAGGTGTGAGATCCCCTATGAGTATTAGCTCTACATTAGGGTTTCCTCTGGTGAACTATAATGTCTTAATAGCTTCAATGGGGATGTCAATATCTCTGGATAACTGTTTTCCAACTCCATATATAGTTGATTTATCAGGTGAATACAATGGCTTATCTTCTCCTTTATTTTTCAATTCTTTTTATTGATCTTTGGATTGGTCATCAGATACCTCTATCATTGGGATATCCTTTTTATGAGTTGAGAGTTCAGAACTATTTGGTTTTTTTAGGGATTCTTGTTTGCTAGAGTTCCTGACTTCTGGGTTCTAGGTCTCGATTTGTTGTGTAGCTGGAGACTTTGGGTTTTATCCCTGTAATACTTTAGGAAGGCCACTTCTTTGGTGTTTTTGGAAATTGTAAAACTCAACCATTTCACTAGGTGGTAGAGCTCGAACTTGGCTTAGGACTTTTTGGTAAGATCTTACCCCTCAGAACATTTCATCCTGAGGGGACTCTTCATGTTCATACCTTTTAAGATTGAAATTGGCCATATGGTTTTCTACGACCTTCTATGGGTCATACTTCTTGAATTCAATGTTAACCAACTTTATCTCTTCTAAGGCTGCAACCTCCACTTTGGAATGGCTAAAATATGACAAAGAAACTGCACCGATCTATAAAGGAAAAGATGGCCATACCTTTTTCAACACGGCTTTGAGATCTTTTATAATCTTGTTGAGTATAGTTTGTCATGCAAACTCATGGAATATGAGTTGGTCTGGTAAAAATTGTGGTGGGGAACTAAACAGCTGAAAACTCTGATATAAGAAAAGTCTTCCCATATGTACCAGTCTGCCACTTTACCTAGGTTAACCATAAAGTTGTCTGAAATTCTAGGAGATGGGTGACCAAATATAATCGTATGCATTGGCACCACTACCCAATTACAGATTTCATAAAAGAAATATTTTTCCTTGTCTTCCCATATCTTTGAATGATAAACATGAATTGGTTCTGCACTATATGGAGTCCAACTCTAGCTCATCAGCGGGAAAGGTGTCATCAAATAGATAACGTCCATAATATAAGATGACATAAAGAATAAAGCTAGTTTCCCTTTGTTTTTCTTTGTTTGGTACTCTATGATTTCTCTAGCCAGATTATATGAAAATATCTTTTCCCAGTCAAAAGAAAATCCTTTTTCCACCAAGTTTATAATGGGAAGCCATGGTACAAAGAAATGAGTTGTGTTTTCTTTTCCATAAATTATGCACATAATCATGGCTATATACATGAACTGTGTTTCAAGCGATGAGATTGAATATACGTCATGAGATTCATCTATGAAATTTTTGGGGCATGAACACTAGTCTTTGATCAAGTCAGAAAGACTCTTTCCATACTAATCACACTCCTTATTATTAAAATTCACTAGAAAACTAACATTATAAATGAAGTTTGATGTTGCAAACAATTTATACATGACTTGTATGTGTTCTGGCCAAAATAACCCAACAGATACCTTATGAGAGTTCAATATAGTTCTACTTGGGATATTTACATGATCCAACTCCCATCCAATCATGTCGGTGTAAGGTAAAATCCTCGACCTGGTTGCTACCTTATGCAACTTTGCTTGAGCCACAATCTTATATTTGATAGATAAGTTATCCTTATCATTGTCGCTTGAATCATCAGGGAAGTTTATGACTTCGTATTGTATGGTGTCGAACACATGCATCCAAGTTTTAACTGTGTTTATACTTCTAGGCAAGGTATCAGAAATAACATCTGTGTGCTGGATAGAACTTTTGCTGGTTTCTTTGGATGGTTTCCATGGAGCCATGATATCAAAATTCAGTGTTCTATCGCCTTTTACAGTGAATCAGAGTGTAGAAAACTAGTTATTTCACTAAGCTAGCTCTATGAAAACAACAATGTAATTTAGAGCTAAAAAATCTTTTTACCTTAAATGCATAAATCATGTGTATACCTTTACTGACAACACATTTAATTTCTTTAATAAAAAAATATTTGGGCGTTAAAATTGAATCTTATTTGGAATCATTTCCCTAAATCAGATGATAATGTCATTAATGGTCAATACCTCGGGAAAATCACAGAATTTGAATGTATCCGAGTTATTATTAAGCAATAGATTAATTAGGGTATAATCCTCATTTAGTACATTAATTAATCATGCTTATCATTTAATCAAGTTTAGGCATTTTGGATCTCGGGGATCTTTATAATAGTTTAAACTACGAAACGCGAAGTTGTGATAGATTTAATTAAGTATAATCATTTTTAACTCTTCTAATTAACCATGATTAGTTTTAGAATGGCGGGGTTTCGGGTATCGAGACTTCAAAGATTTTATATGTAAGAGCTCCTGAATCACGAAGTCGCGATGAGATTTACTTATCATTAATATTTCTTAAAATTTAATTAACCCAACTTAACATTTAATACTTTTGTGAATTCGGGTATCGGGGCTTCGAGGATGTTCAATGTTGAACCTTCGTACTTCGCGAAACCCCGACTCTCGAAATTTCGAAAGAATTTTTTTATATAAATTGATTCATTAATAAATAGGCGGCTACATAATTTCTTAAGAATTTTAGACCGTTGGATTAATSAGAAGGCTTCATTTGACGATGATTTATCCAAGTGCATTTTTTKRGGTTTTTATTTAAACAAAAATKAAACTTATTTTATTTTAAAGTTTAGAATAATATATATGTTTCAACATAGGCTCCATATAGGGATCTCGTCTCCCTGCGGGATGAGAATAACAATAGACCAAGTTCCTTTATTGGGTAAATGGAGTCATTATTTCATTTATGTGAAACACATCTGAAGAAGACACAAAGAAGGATTTTAGAATGTCATCCTTATCTTTGAAAATTTTGAAAACTTAATCATTCTCTAATTCTCGAGTTAGGCTTATCAATGGCTTTCATTTCCTAAAACTTACTTCAGATTTGTCTAAGATAATCAAAAAAACCTTAATCGTTCTACCAAGTTTTATTTGATTTTGTTCACATCAAGGTAAAGTAATTTCAATATTTTAAGTTAGGCAATCCCTATCTAGCTTAGAATCTAGTTCTAGTAAAAAATAACTAGTTACCAGAGCACCTTATAACTCATGTATAATAGCCTAGCATATATTGTAGACATTACTTCAGTGCCAATGAGTCTGTTCAGTACCCCGATGAAGTTATCAGATTTCCCACATTGAATTTCCTTTCACCACTTCAATTAGTAATTTAGCATTTAAATGTTGAGATGAGGGAAATCATTTAATGAATTTCCTTTCATCATCTATTTTGGACTAGATGGGGACAATCATTTTATGAATTTCCTTTCACCGTCTGTCTTGTTTTAAAACATGAAGTGGGGGTAATCAATCAGTATGCAACATACTCGGGAATATATCTGTTTACAATTTTACAATAGAGGTATGTCAATTCACTTTGATTACTCTGGACTAATCCTTCTCTAACCTTCAAAACATCTTCACCTTCAAGAAATTTCTCAAGGGGAGTTCTTATTTAATTTTTTTGGGACTTTCCTTAAGAAAAACTAATCAATTTAATCTTGTTAGAAGAGCTAAGATAATTAGGATTAACCTAGACATACTTTTGGTTCAGTTAAAGTTAGAGGAATTATAAGAATCTTTACTTATTCTCGTTTTGAAGATTTGTTTATGAGTTTCCAAAATTAAGATGAGACCTTTCTCCTTTGTGAAGCTCATGGGATAATATCAAGAATCGCGTGAAGATATAGCTTGAAAACAAACAGGGGAACATAAAGAAGTTTCAGATGTTCTATTGTAGGTACAACCATTCTTAAATAAGCTTCTTACTCGACCCTTGAAACTTTTCTTTAAAGTATTTTTATTGCTTATATATATATATATATATATATATATATATATATATATATATATATATATTAAATATATTTAGGTTCAGAGATATTTTTTAAACAATTAAAGGTAGCTTTCATTTCTCTGATTAAAGATTTGGTGGTGATATTAGTAAACATAAGATTTATTTCTGACTGATTAACCTCTCCTAGAACATTTTAACTTAAGCTTACAAGACAAAAGTTCATACCTCAGAATTTTTTTATACCTCTAGCCAAGAAGACTATTAGTTTATTACTTGTTTTGAGAGTAATTTAACACGAGTATCTATGCATGTAACCTTTTTGATATCTCAAGTCTCTCAGCTAATGGCAAGTATCCTGCAATAAGACCAACATTATAGCTGTCAAGAACTCTTGTATAGTAGAAACCTACTTATTGCATATTTTGATATTTTGAAATTGACTAACCTGTTTCTATTTACAGTGAAAATAATAATAAAAACTTACCGAAGGAAAGGTAATTATAAACAAAACAAGAAACCAAACCGGTATGTACAATGAGAGTTTGGAAACGTATTACTGCATGAAATGCTTGAGGTAACTCCCATTGATAGGGGTGTTAAGAATCTTTCCGTCGAGATTTTCTAACAAAATGTCATTCTTTCCTTCAGAAGCTATAATTTTGTACAGTTCGCACCAGATCTGGTAAAAATTACCATGCTTCCCAACATCTTCTTTCCTGGATTCCCATTTTAGAACCAAATCACCAGGGAGAAATTCCCTATCTTTAGCTTTTTGATCAAATAAGGCTTTCATGTTATCTTGATATTTATGTATTTTTTCATCTACTTCAGCCCTATTTTGTTGAACTTCAATCAATTGATTTATCCTCCTGGTAATGTCATTTGTCTCTTATTTTGAGTCTTTTCAGATTTTCATTACTAGAAGCGCTATATTTATGGGTAAAACAACGTCAGTACCATATACCATCTGAAATGTAGACATTATGATTGATCATTTTGTGCCTATCCTGTTAGCCCATAAAACATATTTCAAATGTACATGCCATGCTTTTTTATTTTCGGTCAGTACTTTCTTAATTATGGTAATCATGCTTTTGTTAGATGATTCAGCTAATCCATTTACCTGTGGATAGTAGGTTGTAGAGTGTCCTAGCACAATGTTGTACTTTTGACAAAAACTTATCATGGCCATGGATTTGAAATCTTGAGCATTATTAGTAACTATCTTCCGAGGGCAGCCAAATCTTGATAAAATATTTTCCTCTAGGAAACTGATCACTATTGCATCATCTTTGTTTCATGTAGGAATGGCTTCCACCCATTTAGTAAAATAATTGGTAGCGGTCAGAATCCATTTATGTTTATCACTCGAGTGTGAATGCATTTCACCAATAAAATCAAGACCCCATTGCTGAAATGGAGCTTCATTTTTAAATGGAACTAAAGGTAATGCCAGAATTGTTTGTTTGTCTGTGAACAATTGATAGGGGTTACAAGCTTTGACTTTAGTGTTTACATTGGTGAATAATTTCGGCTAATAATATCCAGCTCTTAATATTTTGTAAGTCATTTCTCTCCAAACATGATGTCTTCCACACAATCCTTAGTGGAATTCATTTATAATTTTTTTTGTTTTGGATTCTACTAAACAACTTAGTAAGAAACCGAGAGGATCCTTCCAATATAATTGACCATCTACAATAAAATATTTCACAGTGTCTAACTTCAATGTTATAGATTTATATGGGGTTAGGTCATTGGGACATTGAAGGGTCAGTAGATAAGAAACAATGTTGCTATACCAAGATGAAGAAGAGAATTTTTCAAGAATTTCAGTTGTAGGTACAGTGGCAGCAAGTTCATCAATCTCTAAAACTACTTCGTGCTCCTGCTGATGATTTATTCCGAGTTCTTTTAAATTTGATTCGGCCAAAAATTTTGCCAAGCCCTGACCTTTAACAAGTTTGGTCGGTTTAACTTCCAGGTCGAACTTCTAAATTTTGGCTAACCATCTGCCCGTCCTTCCATCGCTATCAGGTTGAACCAATATATCCTTAACAGAACTGGTGGGTACATAAGCAATAATTTTTTAATGTAGTACATAGGTTCTGAAATATTTGAGGGATTTCACCATTGCATAAGCTTGATTTTCCAATATATTATATTTTATCCCAGTATCTCTGAGACTTTTACTAAAGAACACAATTGGTTGCTCAAAACCCTCATTATTCTTCTGTAATAGTATGGCTGCAGTAGTATGCTCGGAAGCAATAAAAAAATAAAAAATTCTTTCAAATAATCAAGACTTGCCAGTACTGGTGCTTCACCTATGAACTTATTAATAAGTTCAAATGACACCTTGGCCTTGTTGGAAAACTGAGAGGGGGGGGTGAATCAGTTGTTACCATGCTTAAACAATTATTCCTATTTAAAACTCATTACAAAAATCTCAATGATAATAACAGTAATGTAGGGAAGTAAGCATTGTAACATTCAACATCATTCATACATATGAGATATACAAAGATAGATATTTATTGAGGAAAACCATAAAGGGTAAAAACCTCTTTTTCTTTATATGATAAGTAATATTTACATTCTTTACATTATCATACATATGAGCTCCAACTCAT
>JASDQU011314695.1:543-13173 GCA_032191745.1 Picea mariana
GATTGGCATTCTTAGCCTCAAATAAATTATTCAAACTTTCCGACATCTCATAAGTTGTCTTCTTCTCAGATATATGTGGAATGAGAGGGTCCTTCACATGATCAAGAATGATCCTCTGAGGTTTGGCCTCCTTTACTTCATGCAAATCCAAAGCAATAGTATCTGATGTGGGAGCGACAACAACATAACTGACATAGTTCCAAATCTTGTTCTCCTTGAGAACAACTGACATCTAGACCTTCCACTACAAATACCTGGAAATGTCATCCAACCAATCCCCAAATCTAATGCATGCAGCTACATTCCCTCTCACTATTCAAAAGAAAAAAAACAACAGATTTCCCTCCTTCAAACTTGCCCAAAAATCTCACTTGCTCACTTCCACTAAGAGCCCAAGCTTTGATACCATGTAGAAATTTAATGACAAAATCAGCTTATGAAAAATTATGTCATACACTTGGCAACCTAGAGATAACTGTCTTCTATGAACTCTGAAATGTCTAAACCCACTTTCAGAAATTACCATAAGTAGAAATACACATTGCCAAGCATTTTAGCAGCAGAATAAACACAATGAACAACAATCATTCAACTCATAAATTTAGGCAATGTAAGGGAAAACCCCAATGTGGGGAAACCCAATGAGAGAGGGAGAGATTTATATAGCTCTAGGAAAGTACATATGAGCAGAAGCAATAAAATTTCTAGCAAGAGAAAAATACCTTACATCACCCAAAACAAATATAACTCCATCAAGCTCCAAKAATCCTCCATACTCGAGTAAGAATCTAACCCTTCCAACTCCACGTACAACTCACACCATACCACCTTCCCTCTCCACCTRCCAGTTAGGACCTATCTCTRTGATAATAAGGAATGCTTTCCAGTTTCGTGTCATGTGACAAGAGGATCCACTGTCAACAATCCATCTGAAATCACCTCCAAATCCTCAACTACCGACACTGGATACTAGAGTAACCAAAGAAAATTCCTTATCAAAATTGGAAGAAAATTCCTCCATGGTTGTTGTAGTGGTTGTATCAGGCCCCTCCTGTGGCTTCCTCTTCTTCTTATTCTTCTTAGGACACTAAGAAGAAAGTTTCCCCAATGGGTTACAATAGTAACATCTAGCTTTACTCAAGTCCCTCTCGAAATTTCCTTTCTTCTTTCTCTTAACAACAAGAGAAACATTCTCCTCATCTTTGTCTTCATTCTGACCACTACTATGAGATCCCATCTGGATCTCCTTCTAAGTGAAGTCRTCCCACAACCTGCTCCAATCTGGAAAATTTTCTCGACCCATCAAACACTTCACAAAGACATCCCATTCCTTTGTGAAGCCTTTCAAGGCTATCCTCCGCAACTCGGCTTCGSAAATGATCTCTCCCACTGTAGCTAACATGTCCTTAACTTGGGCTAGCCGGGTAAGATAGGATGCAACATCCTCACCCTTATCCATCTTCGAGTCATGCAAATTATCTTTCAAGGCCATCTTCCGATTGACATTTTTAGCCTCAAATAAATTCTTCAAATCTTCCCACATCTCATAAGTTGTATTTTTCTTAGATATATGTGGAATGAGAGGGTCCTTCACACCATCCAGAATGATCCTCTAAGCTTGGCCTCCTTTACTTCATGCAAATACAAAGCAACAGTATCTGATGTGGGAGCCACAACAACAGAACTGATATAGTTCCAAATCTTGTTCTCCTTGAGAACAACTGACATCCAGACCTTCCACTACAAATACTTGGAAATGTGTAATGTCCCCACCTTGGGACATCATTACATTATAGGGGGTTATGATGACTAGAGTAGCTAGATGGAGGTTATAGCGAGTACAAGGATTATTGAGAGGGATTTTGGGGTCTGGCTTGCATCACTCATCCCATTTCATCATTATGATCCATTTCACATAGGTTGGCTTTGGTTCTGTTGCATTCCGATGATTTCCATGATTTTGAGTATTTTTAGCTATAAGTTAATTAAATTCACTGAAGAGGTCATTTTGGGCACATTACTTGGAGGAACCTCTCAGTGTGATAGCTCATTGCAATTGAGAGGCGAAACACTATAGGATGGGATAGTGAGAAGTGGCTTTCAGTGGCCAGGGAAGCCACAAGGAGAGATAAGGCACTTTTCAGAGGTAAAAAAATTAATTAATTAATTAAAGTGATTTAATTAATTAATTAAATATTAATAAAATGAAATTCACTTTGGAGGGACAAGGTGAGCAAGAAGTATAAAGGAAAGGAAAAGGCCTCTATTCATTCATTCATTCATGTATGTTTATCATTTTGATATCTGGTGTCTAGCTAGAGGGCCCATCTCTTGGGGGTTTTGAGGGTTTTGACTTAACAAACCCTAGAGGATGATTCAGTGGTGAAATATTCCACCTATCTTGTCTCAAGCTTGGTGTTGGGGATGCAATACTCTCCCACACCATTCTAGTTCAGATCTACATCAAGTGTAGGGGGGTTCTACGCTAGCCTAAGGCACAAGAAAAGAAGGAGGGCGCACCCTTGGGGGTTTCCAGCAAGGAGGGCACACCATTCTTTGAGGGAAGTTTGTTCCAAGGGATTTGAAGGGATTCAACAGATTCTAGCACCCGAGTTTTCATTGCAGGGGCTTGGTCATTAGATCTAGTGCATTCTGGAGGAGTTTCATGTGCCATTTGATTTATTGGATGCATTGGACGAATTAGAGAGAAGGAGGGCAATTTTGAGATTCAGATATATTCCGTTTGGGGGAGTTATAACTCATATCCGACCCYGAGACTTCACCTAGTGACTTGCAGTGTCCCGATCTATCTTTCTAGAAAGTTTCAGGGCATTTGGAGGCCTCCTTCATCAGGGACGAATTATTGGGCACATTTAGGGTTTCAGGAGGGCACAACTTCATTGGAGGATTCAACATTTGGAGGAKTTATCCATATCATTTCAGCCTGAGACTTTAGGAGGGGGATCCTATGACCCCGATCTATCATTTGGCCAAGTTTGGACTCATTTTAAGGCTTCTTTCAGTTGGGCCAAATTATCTAGGGTTTCAGGCATCCAGGGGGCCGCACCATTTCTTGGAGGAGAGTCAGATCCATGAGTTTGAGTGGGATCTTGGAGATTTGAGCACCTGGGTTGTTCTTGCCTTTACATGATCTACTATTTGGAATATTTATTGGAGTGATTGGACATGTTTGGTAGCAGGGCCGAATTGTTGAGGCTATTCAGTGTTCTAGCAGGGCGTGGCACCTTCTAGCTTGAGGGTTGACACTTCATATGGCCCAGATCTTTCTTKTATGGGTATTCATGGTATATTCAACCTTTGTAGCCTAATAGTATCTTCTTGGAGCATTTTGTAGGAGCTCMTATTCTGTTATTGGATCCATCTGTTGAGCATTCCAGATCGACATCTTCATTGTATTAGGTTCTTCTATTATGAATGAAGATCAGATTTGAATCATGTTTGGGTGTCTATTCTATTGTTGATCCTAAATATGGTTGAGGTATGTTTCAGTGCTTTATCATCTTGTTTATCGTTGAAAACACACATATAAACCATCAGTATAACCCTAAGCGCAGCCTAAAGGATCACTGTAAGAAAATTGTTTGACAAAATACCACAACCAGTAAACATTTAAAAAGACACCAAAACCATGATGTTCCTTGCATCTTGGCTTGGGAACATTACAAAATGTCATCCAACCGATCCTCAAATCTAATGCATGCAACCACATTCCCTCTCACTATTCAAAGGAAAACAAACATCAGATTTTCCCCCTTCAAACTTGCCCAAAAATCTCACTTGCTCACTGCCACTAAGAGCCCAAGCTTTGATACCATGTAAAAATTTAATGAAAAAGTCATCTTATAAAAAATTCTGTCATACACTTAGCAACCTAGAGATAACTGTCTTCTATGAACTCTGAAATGTCTAAACCCACATTCAGAAACTACCATAAGCAAATATACACGTTGCCAAACATTTTAGCAGCGAAATAAACACAATGAACAACAATCATTCAACCTAGAAATTTAGGCAATATCAGGGAAAACCCCAATGTGGGGAAACCCAATGTGAGAGAGAGAGAGAGAGAGAGAGAGAGAGAGAGAGAGAGAGAGCTTAAGGAAAGTACATATCAACAAAAGCATTATAATTTCCAACAAGAGAAAAATACCTTACAACACCCAAAATTGTCCCAACTTTCTTCTTTGGAAAACGTACCTTGAAATAGTTGTATGGCATGTACGACTCAACTGAACAATGCTAAAAAAACGTCCTCTTCACCAACAAAACCCACTAGAAAATATGCCTTGATTTACGTGCAACAATTTTGCCTCGAAATCCATGCCCTCCCAACCTGTTCTACGAATTTTACAATACGACCCTCTTTATCAGCCAACAGCTACAACAGTCTTCACTCAGGAATTTCGTGGGAAATGTGCCCACTCTCTCTTGGGAATGCGCCCTCCTAGCTTCCCTCTCTTTCCTTTCTCAAGCTATCTCAAAAATATATCAAACTCTTTCTCAATGTGTCTTGCACACTACCCAATGAATTCTTTTATAATCTGAAAGTAACTCTTCACCTTCTCCAACCCTAAATCCAATGGCCAAGATCTAATCTTGCCTTTACACGATCAAGGGTTATGATTCATTCTCTCCAAAATAAATCACTTAAAAATATTAAAGTACATTTTTACTTTATAACATAAGTGCACTTTATGAAATAAAGTCACTTTAATATTAAAAGGTACACTTTATTAAAAGTCACTTCAATAAAAGAACCACTTTATCACAACTTTATGAAAACCCATTACAAAGTCAAGTGTCTAGTAGAGTAGGTACAAGGTTACTTCCGCATACAAGACACACATGCGAAGTACCTCTCGAGATAAAAAGATAACAATTCTTACTTTTTACACATCAGGAGATGGATGGAATCGCGATGGAGTTTATTTGACTTCTTCTGCGCTATCTCTATCTACTCTTCATGCTCTCTTACTGTATTTAAACAATAATTATAAAAACTACCATAGATCCATCTTAATCTTGGATCTATTAAGCTTGGAGAGGAATCAAAATAGGATCTATAAACTTGTACATTGTTTTTTAATCTCTCATGGTGCTTAGTAGATCAAGGGTTAAGATGGATATATGCTAATAGATATGGTTTTCTTGGATGCTACTTGTCAATACACATAAAAATACTTTCGTAGGGACCATAGTTTTAGATTCACTTGTTTCTCTCTTATTTTTCCATTTATTTTAGATTTAATTCACTTGGTTGCCTTGGGTATCATTCCAATTCAATTGTCTCATGGACAAGATAGGATGTTGTCTTCTTTATTTTTTCAACCATGAAATTGGCAGTGCTGCATTAACTGATCCATAATATCACCTTACTTTTAGAGAATGTTCCTCCAAAAATTGGCTTCAATGTTATTTCAGATATAATTCACATTTTGATTATGGTTCACTGCTTGTGCTGAGAATGTAGAAAACACTTCACTATAAGTTGTCTTCTTCTCAGATATATGTGGAATGAGAGGGTCCTTCACACCATCCAGAATGATCCTCTGATATTTGGCCTCCTTTACTTCATGCAAATCCAAAGCAAGAGTATCTGATGTGGGAGCCACAACAACATAATTGACATAGTTCCAAATCTTGTTCCCCTTGAGAACAACTGACATCCAGACCTTCCACTACAAACACTTGGAAATGTCATCCAACAGATCCTCAAATATAATCCATGCAACCACATTCCCTCTCACTATTCAAAGGAAAACAAACAACATATTTCACCCTTGCAAACTTGCCAAAAACTCTTACTTGCTCACTGCCACTAAGAGCCGAAGCTTTGATACCCTGTAGAAATTTAATGACAAAATCAACTTATAAAAAATTATCTCATACACTTAGCAACCTAGAGATAACAGTCTGATATGAACTCTGAAATGTCTAAACCCACATTCAGAAATTACCATAAGTAGAAATACACATTGCCAAGCATTTTAGTAGTGGGATAAACACAATGAACAACAATCACTCAACTTAGAAATTTAGGCAATGTCAGGGAAAACCCCAATGTGGGGAAACCCAATGTGAGAGAGAGAGAGATTTATATAGCTCCAAGAAAGTACATATCAACAGAAGCAATACAATTTGTAGCAAGATAAAAATACCTTACAACACCCAAAACTGTCCCAACTTTTTGCTTTGGAAAACATGTCCATAAATAGTTGTATGGCATGTACGACCCAACTGAACAACACTAAAAAAGTCCTCTTCACCAACAAAAACCACTAGGAAATCTGCCTCGATTTACGTGCAACAATATTGCCTCGAAATCTATGCCCTTCCAACCTGTTGTACAGACTGTACAGTATGACCCTCTTTGTCATCCAGTAGCTACAACGGTCTTCACTCAGGAATTTCTTGGGAAACGTGCCCACTCTCTCTTGGGAAATGCACCCTCCTAGTTGCCCTCTCTTTCCTCTCTCAAGCTATCTCAGAAATCTCTCAAACTCTTTCTCAATGTCTCTTGCACACTACCCAATGCATTCTTTTATAATCTGAAAGTAGCTCTTCACCTTCTCAAACCCTAAGTCTAATGGCCAAGATCTAATCTTGCCTTTATACGATCAAGGGTCATGATTCATTCCCTCCAAAATAAATCACTTTAAAATATTAAAGTACATTTTCACTTTATAACATGAGTGCACTTTATGAAATAAAGTCACTTTTATATTAGAAGGTACACTTTATTAAAATGTCACTTCAATAAAAGAACCACTTTATCACAACTTTATAAAAACCCATTACAAAGTCAAGTGTCTAGTAGTGTAGGTACAAGGTTACTTCCACATACAAGACACACATGCGAAGTACCTCCTGAGCTAAAAAGTCAAAATTTCTTACTTTTTACACATAAGGAGATGACTGGAATTGGGATGGAGTTTATTTGACTGCTTCTGCGCTATCTCTATCTATTCTTCATGCTCTCTTACAATATTTAAACAATAATTATAAAAACTACCATAGATCCATCTTAATCTTGGATCTATTAATCTTGGAGAGGAATCAAAATAGGATCTATAAACTTGTACCTTGTTTTTTAATCCCTCATGGTGCTTAATAGGTCAAGGGTTAAGATGAATATATGCTAATAGATATGGTTTTCTTGGATGCTACTTGTTGATACACATAAAAATACTTTCGTAGGGACCATAGTTTTAGATTCATTTGTTTCTCTCTTATTTTTTCATTTATTTTAGATTTAAATCACCTAGTTGCCTTGGTTATCATTGCAATTCAATTGTCTCATGGACAAGATAGGATATTGTCTTATTTATTTTTTCAACCATGAAATTGGCAGTGTTGCATTAACTGATCCATAATATCACCTTACTTTTAGAGAAAGTTCCTCCAAAAATTGGCTTCAGTGTTATTTCAGATATAATTCACATGTTGATTATGGTTCACTACTTGTGATGAGAATGTAGAAAACACTTCGCTTGATGCATACACAGCAAGGAAATACTTGAGTCACTGAGGAGAAGAGCTCACTTGATGATGGATGGATTTAATAATTGTCGGAATGTAATATGCAATTTCACTAAAGGTTAGTACATGTTCTCCATTAGGCAATGTTGGAATTGTGGTTGTGCTTTATGTTTCAAAATATGACACACTAATTATTTTGATCCAGGGGCTATGTACTCATTCCCACAAATAAAGTTGCCACCCAAAGCTATAGCAGCTGCCAAAGAAGCTGGAAAGGCTCCAGATGTATTTTATTGTCTCAAGTTGCTAGAGGCAACATGAATGTCCACTATCCTTGGTTTAGGATTCGGTCAAAAAAAGGGTAATATGTCTTTATTATCTATGGTTAAATTTACATACATGTGCAAGTACAAAGTATTTTGGCGATATTGTTTCGTAGACTGTTCATCCCTAATCATCAGTTTTACCTAATATTCATGGTATCTATAGGGTTTTTCACTTGAGAACAACAATTTTACCACTTGAAGAAGAGATGCTTGAGATAATGAACAATTTTAATATTTTTAACGATGACTTTATCGAAAAATATGAAAATTATAGTTGGTCAAGGCTGTAAAGACAACTTTCTGAATGTTCAAACTTTCATGGAGAACACAATGATTTATGTGTTATCTTCATATTACAATGTGGTATATATTTCAAAGTAGGTTTGTCTGGCATTTATAAAAGAAAGTGACTTTGTAGTCTGTTGTGTAATTATTTGAATGGGGCTATTGCCTACTCAAATTTTTTCAGTTTCGGTTCAGGACTCTGTCTAGCCAAACCGAATTTGTATCTAAATGTTGTCTGAAATCTGTTTCATATTTTCATGCATGTCACCTTTATAGACAATGTAAATTGCGGATCATAAAAATCATAAATGCCTGGGATGTTGTATTGTCTGACCCAAATTTCCTACTGCTAATCCATGGTTGCATAACAAAGCAACATTGAACAAACCGCTTGCATCTATCTCTGATTGAATTTGTAGATTTAGTTCAAGTTCATTCATGGTTCATAAAACTTTTCAGGACGTTGAATTTATTAGTGTCAGTCATATAATTTTCTGTTAAAACCAAATTGAGCCCAAGCTTTGATTGGGCAGATTATGGCTTTATGTGGAGCATTTATTAAATATGGCAGAAGTTCCAAAAGGTCCCAGTTTTTTTTGGCATTAATTACATGGCTCTAGTTCCAAAAGGGTCAATGTGGATGGAATATAACTAGTTAGAAACCCATCTTTTCATAACGTTAGTTATCAAAATCAAAGAGGTTAACCAAGTTTTTGGATATAATGAAAATCGTCCCAAATGTTTTTGCTAATTTTTTATTTGTATATTTTTAAATAGTGAAGTTCTAAATGATAAATGTGAATTGTAAGTTATGAGATTTAGTTTAAGTGGTTATGAGTTAGATGTGAGATCTTTTTTAAAATTGGGGAGGTCACCGATTCAACTCTCTTGTCCCCTTAGGATTAGGGTGTGTAACTAATAAATAAAAATGAGAAAACGTTAAGGTTTTGCTTATGGTTTCATAAATCAAGGTCATTTTTAATCAAAATTTTAATGAAATTCCGTGTTTAGCCTTTGTACTATATGTACAATTTGACTAGAGAGATGAGTTCAAACTCATCGCAACAAAGAGCATCAAAGACTGATAAGTATTTGATTTATTTTTTTCCAAGGGATGTCAGTTCAGCAGTGTTATCACAGGATTTGTATGTGTGCAAAGCCCTCAACAAGATCCTAATCTTGTGTAACAATTGGAAGTTTCTACCACTATACATTAAGTAGATACTTCCCTCGTTTTAGTGATCAAAGAAGATCCAACACAAGTGAGGCTTCCCTGGTGACCTCAAGGGATCAAATAACAAGATTAGTTGAGCCTACAACCCCCTATCTTGGTCACCTGAAGGTTAGGTCTAAGTCTATGAGATGTAAGAAAGGTAACAAGGTAATTAGTTCACTTGTACAAGACAATACAAATTTTGAAGCATAATGTAGACAATGACCAAGTTATCTAGCTCAATAATGACCTCTTAGACTCTAGATAAACAATAAATCCAATTCTTGTTGCAAATTACAAGATTAGGACAATCTATAACAACAATGAATGTTTTTCAAAAATAACAAGAAAAAGCACCTAGATATAACAACTGAGCATGGAAATTAAGCTTTCAACATATGCAACAACATCCAACTGCTAGATTTAAATTATAGCAGGGGAGAACCTAGATCTCAAAGTTCCCATCCGACCTCACACACTCCCTTCATGCAGTTTCCCTCACATCAAGATAACTACTATCAAGGTTTCCCTAGTTAAAGCTACTTTATGAAATGAAGTCACTTTAATATTAGAAGGTACACTTTATTAAAAAGTCACTTTAACAAAGAACCACTTTATCACAACTTTATAAAAACCCATTACAAAGTCAAGTGTCTAGTAGTGTAGGTACAAGGTTACTTTCGCATATAAGACACACATGCGGAGTACCTACCAAACTAAAAAGCTAACACTCCCTCTTAACGAGGTATGTACTCGCTTCCATCACCATCATCTGATCCCATCACACTATTCTCAGTAGAAGCTCGCTCTAAACCTGAATCCATCCTCAACACCTGCACATAACTTGAACCATAAGGTTTTCTCCTAACAACTACCCTGAACCCTAATCTCCAATGAGAATCCACTCCACCCTGGGCATCGGTTCAACCACACCAGCTGAGCCTCCTGCTGGTGCTTAGAAGAGAGTCCCTCTCTTCTCTCTGAATGCAAGAATGAATCCTCGGGCCTATCGCAGTCTCAGGAGCCTCTTGCTACTCATCCCACGCTGAATCATATCCCGAAGGTTGTCCTCGCAACATGTACAACCTGTCGAATCGATCACCAATCAACTGTGGGTCAACCGGGTCTGCTCCCTCCCTGTAGATAAATACATGTCCTCTCTTAAACAATGTACAATATCCATCATTCTCCAAGGCTAGGACTGAGAGAAAGTTAACCCTCAATCTTAAAACAAAGAGAACTCCATCAAGCTCCAAGAATCCTCCATACTCGAGTCAGAATATAACCCTTCTAACTCCATGTACAACTCACACCATGCCACCTTCGCTCTCCACCAACTGATCAGGACCTGCGTCTATGATAATAAGGAATGCTTATCAGTTTCGCGTCATGTGACAAGAAGCTCCACTTCCAACAATCCATCTGAAATTGCCCCCAAATCCTCCACTACTGACACTAGATACTAGAGTAACCAAAGAAAATTCCTTATCAAAATTGGAAGAAAAGTCCTCCTTGGCTATTGTAGTGGCTGTATTAGGCCCCTCATGTACCTTCCTCTTCTTCTTTTTCTTCTAAGGACACTTAGAAGCAAGATGCCCCAAATGGTTACAACAATAACATTTGGCTTTACTCAAGTCCCTCCCGAAATTTCCTTTCTTCTTTCTCTTAGCAGCAAGAGCAACATTCTCCTCATCTTTTTCTTCCTTCTGACCACTACTATGAGACCCTGTATGGATCTCCTCCTAAGTTAAGCCATCCCACAACCTGCTCCAATCTGGAAAATTTTCTCGACCCACCACACACTTCACGAAGACATCCTATTCCTTTTTGAGGCCTTTCAAGGCTATCCTCCACAACTTGGCTTCATAAATGATCTCTCCCACTGCAAATAACTCGTCATTAACTTGGGATAGACGGGTAATATAGGATGCAATATCCTCACCCTTATCCATCTTCGAGTCATGCAACTTATCTTTCAAGGCCATCTTTCGATTGGCATTCTTAGCCTCAAATAAATTATTCAAACTTTCCCATATCTCATAAGTTGTCTTCTTCTCAGATATATATGGAATGAGAGGGTCCTTCACACCATCAAGAATGATCCTCTGAGATTTGGCCTCCTTTACTTCATCCAAATCCAAAGCAATAGTATCTAATGTGGGAGCCACAACAACATAACTGACATAGTTCCAAATCTTGTTCTCCTTGAGAACAACTGACATTTAGAACTTCCACTGCAAATACTTGGAAATGTCATCCAACCAATCCCCAAATATAATTCATGCAGCTACATTCCCTCTCACTATTCAAATAAAAACAAACAATAGATTCCCCCCCTTCAAACTTGCCCAAAAATCTCACTTGCTCACTTCCACTAAGAGCCCAAGCTTTGATACCATGTAGAAATTTAATGACAAAATCATCTTATGAAAAATTATGTCATACACTTAGCAACCTAGAGATAACTGTCTTCTATGAACTCTGAAATGTCTAAACCCACTTTCATAAATTACCATAAGTAGAAATACACATTGCCAAACATTTTAGCAGTAGAATAAACACAATGAACAACAATCATTCAACTCAGAAATTTAGGCAATGTCAGGGAAAACCCCAATGTGGGGAAACACAATGAGAGAGTGAGAGATTTATATAGCTCCTGTAAAGTACATATCAATCGAAGCAATACAATTTCTAGCAAGAGAAAAATACCTTACATCACCCAAAACAAATATAACTCCATCAAGCTCCAAGAATCCTCCATACTCAAGTAAGAATCTAACCCTTCCAACTCCATGTACAACTTACACGATACCACCTTCCCTCTCCACCTGTCGGTCAGGACCTATCTTTGTGATAATAAGGAATGCTTTCCAGTTTCACGTCATGTGACAAGAGGATCCACTGTCAACAATCCATCTGAAATCGCCTCCAAGTCCTCCACTATCGACACTGGATACTAGAGTAACCAAAGAAAATTCCTTATCAAAATTGGAAGAAAAGTCCTCCATGGCTGTTGTAGTGTCTGTATCAGGCCCCTCCTGTACCTACCTCTTCTTCTTCTTCTCAGGACATTGAGAAGAAAGTTTCCCCAACGAGTTACAATAGTAACATCTGGCTTTACTCAAGTCCCTCCTGGAATTTCCTTTCTTCTTTCTCATAGCAGTGAGAGAAACATTTTCCTCATCTTTTTCTTCCTTCTGACCATTGCTATGAGACCCCATCCGGATCTCCTTCTGAGTGAAGTCGTCCCACAACCTGCTCCAATCTGGAAAATTTTCTCGACCCACCAAACACTTCACAAAG
>JASDQU011314695.1:13396-24562 GCA_032191745.1 Picea mariana
CTGCCATCACCATCATCTGATCCCATCACACTATTCTCAGTAGAAGCTCGCTCTAAACCTGAATCCATCCTCAACACCTGCACATAACTTGAACCATAAGGGATTCTCCTAACAACTACCCTGAACCCTGATCTCCAATGAGAATCCACTCCACCCTGGGCATCGGTTCAACCACACCAGCTGAGCCTCCTGCTGGTGCTTAGAAGAGAGTCCCTCTCTTCTCTCAGAATGCAAGAATGAATCCTTGGGCCTATCGCAGTCTCAGGAGCCTCTTGCTCCTCATCCCATGCTGAATCATATCCTGAAGGTTGTCCTCGCAACATGTACAACCTGTCGAATCGATCACCAATCAACTGTGGGTCAACTGGGTCTGCTCCCTCCCTGTAGATAAATACATGTCCTCTCTTAAACAATGTAGAATATCCATCATTCTCCAAGGCTAGGATTGAGAGAAAGTTAACCCTCAATCTTAAAACAAAGAGAACTCCATCAAGCTCCAAGAATCCTCCATACTCGAGTCAGAATATAACCCTTCCAACTCCATGTACAACTCACACCATGCCACCTTCGCTCTCCACCAACTGATCAGGACCTGTGTCTATGATAATAAGGAATGCTTATCAGTTTCGCGTCATGTGACAAGAAGCTCCACTTCCAACAATCCATCTAAAATTACCCCCAAATCCTCCACTACTGACACTAGATACTAGAGTAACCAAAGAAAATTCCTTATCAAAATTGGAAGAAAAGTCCTCCTTGGATATTGTAGTGGCTGTATTAGGCCCCTCATGTACCTTCCTCTTCTTCTTCTTCTTCTAAGGACACTTAGAAGCAAGATGCCCCAACTGGTTACAACAATAACATTTGGCTTTACTCAAGTCCCTCCCGAAATTTCCTTTCTTCTTTCTCTTAGCAGTAAGAGCAACATTCTCCTCATCTTTTTCTTCCTTCTGACCACTACTATGAGACCCCGTATGGATCTCCTCCTAAGTTAAGCCATCCCACAACCTGCTCCAATCTGGAAAATTTTCTCGACCCACCACACACTTCACGAAGACATCCTATTCCTTTTTGAGGCCTTTCAAGGCTATCCTCCACAACTCGGCTTCATAAATGATCTCTCCCACTGCAAATAAATCGTCATTAACTTGGGATAGACGGGTAATATAGGATGCAATATCCTCACCCTTATCCATCTTCGAGTCATGCAACTTATCTTTCAAGGCCATCTTTCGATTGGCATTCTTATCCTCAAATAAATTATTCAAACTTTCCCACATCTCATAAGTTGTCTTCTTCTCAGATATATATGGAATGAGAGGGTCCTTCACACCATCAAGAATGATGCTCTGAGATTTGGCCTCCTTTACTTCATCCAAATCCAAAGAAATAGTATCTAATGTGGGAGCCACAACAACATAACTGACATAGTTCCAAATCTTGTTCTCCTTGAGAACAACTGACATTTAGAACTTCCACTGCAAATACTTGGAAATGTCATCCAACCGATCCCCAAATCTAATTCATGCAGCTACATTCCCTCTCACTATTCAAATAAAAACAAACAATAGATTCCCCCCCTTCAAACTTGCCCAAAAATCTCACTTGCTCACTTCCACTAAGAGCCCAAGCTTTGATACCATGTAGAAATTTAATGACAAAATCATCTTATGAAAAATTATGTCATACACTTAGCAACCTAGAGATAACTGTCTTCTATGAACTCTGAAATGTCTAAACCCACTTTCATAAATTACCATAAGTAGAAATACACATTGCCAAACATTTTAGCAGTAGAATAAACACAATGAACAACAATCATTCAACTCAGAAATTTAGGCAATGTCAGGGAAAACCCCAATGTGGGGAAACACAATGAGAGAGTGAGAGATTTATATAGCTCCTGTAAAGTACATATCAATCGAAGCAATACAATTTCTAGCAAGAGAAAAATACCTTACATCACCCAAAACAAATATAACTCCATCAAGCTCCAAGAATCCTCCATACTCAAGTAAGAATCTAACCCTTCCAACTCCATGTACAACTTACACGATACCACCTTCCCTCTCCACCTGTCGGTCAGGACCTATCTTTGTGATAATAAGGAATGCTTTCCAGTTTCACGTCATGTGACAAGAGGATCCACTGTCAACAATCCATCTGAAATCGCCTCCAAGTCCTCCACTATCGACACTGGATACTAGAGTAACCAAAGAAAATTCCTTATCAAAATTGGAAGAAAAGTCCTCCATGGCTGTTGTAGTGTCTGTATCAGGCCCCTCCTGTACCTACCTCTTCTTCTTCTTCTCAGGACATTGAGAAGAAAGTTTCCCCAACGAGTTACAATAGTAACATCTGGCTTTACTCAAGTCCCTCCTGGAATTTCCTTTCTTCTTTCTCATAGCAGTGAGAGAAACATTTTCCTCATCTTTTTCTTCCTTCTGACCATTGCTATGAGACCCCATCCGGATCTCCTTCTGAGTGAAGTCGTCCCACAACCTGCTCCAATCTGGAAAATTTTCTCGACCCACCAAACACTTCACAAAGACATCCCATTCCTTTGTGAAGCCTTTCAAGGCTATCCTCTGCAACTCGACTTCATAGATGATCTCTCCCATTGCAGCTAACATGTCCTTAACCTGGGCTAGCCGGGTAAGATAGGATGCAACATCCTCACCCTTATCCATCTTTGAGTCATGCAACTTATCTTTCAAGGTCATCTTCCAATTGACATTTTTAGCCTCAAATAAATTCTTCAAAGTTTCCCACATCTCATAAGTTGTCTTTTTCTTAGATATATGTGGAATGAGAGGGTCCTTCACACCATCCAGAATGATCCTCTATGCTTGGCCTCCTTTACTTCATGCAAATACAAAGAAACAATATCTGATGTGGGAKCCACAMCAACAGAACTGATATAGTTCCAAATCTTGTTCTCCTTGAGAACAACTGACATCCAGACCTTCCACTACAAATACTTGGAAATGTGTAATGTCCCCACCTTGGGACATAATTACATTACAGGGGGTTATGATGACTAGAGWAGCCAGATGGAGGTTATAGTGAGTACAAGRATTATTGAGAGGCATTTTGGGGTCTGGCTTGCATTGCTCATCCCATTTCATCATTATGATCCATTTCGCACAGGTTGGCTTTGGTTCTGTTGCATTTCGATGATTTCCATGATTTTGAGTATTTTGACCTATAAGTTAATTAAATTCATTGAAGAGGTCATTTTGGGCACATTACTTGGAGGAACCTATCAGTGTGATAGCACATTTCAATCAAGAGGCGAAACACTATAGGATGAGATAGTGAGAAGTGGCTTTCAGTGGCCAAGGAAGCCACAAGGAGAGATAAGGCACTTTTCAGAGGTTAAAAAGTTAATTAATTAATTAAAGTGATTTAATTCATTAATTAAATATTAATAAAATGAAAGTCACTTTGGAGGGACAAGGTGAGCAAGAAGTATAAAGGAAAGGAAAGGGCGTCTATTCATTCATTCATGTATGTTTATCATTTTGATATCTGGTGTCTAGCTAGAGGGCCCATCTCTTGGGGGTTTTGAGGGTTTTGACTTAACAAACCCTAGAGGACGATTCAATGGTGAAATATTCCACCTATCTTGTCCCAAGCTTGGTCTTGGGGATGTAATACTCTCCCACACCATTCTAGTTCAGATCTACATCAGTGCAGGGGGGTTTTACGCTAGCCTAAGGCACATGGAAAGAAGGAAGGCACCCTTGGGGGTTTCCAGCAAGGGGGGCACACCATTCTTTGAGGGAAGTTTGTTCCAAGGGATTGGAAGGGCTTCAACAGATTCTAGCACCTGGGTTTTGATTGTAGGGGCTTGGTCATTAGATCTAGTGCATTCTGGAGGAGTTTCATGTGCCATTTGATTTATTGGATGCATTGGACGAATTGGAGAGAAGGAGGGTAATTTTGAGATTCAAATCTATTTCGTTTGGGGGAGTTATACCTCAGATCTGACCCTGAGACTTCACCTAGTGACTTGCAGTTTCCCGATCTATCTTTCTAGAAAGTTTCAGGGCATTTGGAGGCTTCCTTCATCATGGATGAATTATTGGGCACACTTAGGGTTTCAGGAGGGCGTAACTTCATTGGAGGATTCAACATTTGGAGGAGTTATCCATATCATTTCAGCCTGAGACTTCAGGTGGGGGATCCTATGACCCCGATCTATCATTTGGCCAAGTTTGGACTCATTTTAAGGCTTCTTTCAGTTGGGCCAAATTATCTATGGTTTCAGGCATCCACGGGGTTGCACCATTTCTTGGAGGAGAGTCAGACCCATGAGTTTGAGTGGGATCTTGGAGATTTGAGCACCTGGGTTGTTCTTGCCTTTACACGATCTACTGTTTGGAATATTTACTGGAGTGATTGGACATCTTTGGCAGCAGGGCCGAATTGTTGAGGTTATTTAGTGTTCTAGCAGGGCGTGGCACCTTCTAGCTTGAGGGTTGACACTTCATAATGCCCAGATCTTTCTTGTATGGGTATTCATGGTATATTCAACCTTTGGACGCTTATAGTATCTTCTTGGAGAATTTTGTAGCATCTCCTATTCTGTTATTGGATCCATCTGTTGAGCATTCCAGATCGACATCTTCATTGTATCTGGTTCTTCTATTATGAATGAAGATCAGATCTGAATCATGTTTGGGTGTCTATTCTATTGTTGATCCTAAATATGGTTGAGGTATGTTTCAGTGCTTTATCGTCTTGTTTATTGTTGAAAACACACATATAAACCATCAGTATAACCCTAAGTGCAACCTAAAGGATCACTGTAAGCAAAGTGTTTGACAAAATACCACAACCAGTAAACGTTTAAAAAGACACCAAAACCATGATTTTCCTTGCATCTTGGCTTGAGAACATTACAAAATGTCATCCAACCGATCCTCAAATCTAATGCATGCAACCACATTCCCTCTCACTATTCAAAGGAAAAAAAACATCAAATTTCCCCCCTTCAAACTTGCCCAAAAATCTCACTTGCTCACTACCACTAAGAGCCCAAGCTTTGATACCATGTAAAAATTTAATGAAAAAATCATCTTATAAAATTTTTTGTCATACACTTAGCAACCTAGAGATAACTGTCTTCTATGAACTCTGAAATGTCTAAACCCACATTCAGAAACTACCATAAGAAAATATACACATTGCCAAGCATTTTAACAGCGGAATAAACACAATGAACAACAATCATTCAACCTAGAAATTTAGGCAATGTCATGGAAAACCCCAATGTGGGGAAACCCAATGTGTGAGAGAGAGAGAGAGAGAGAGAGAGAGAGAGAGAGAGAGAGATTTATATAGCTTCAGGAAAGTACATATCAGCAGAAACAATACAATTTCCAGCAAGAGAAAAATACCTTACAACACCCAAAATTGTCCCAACTTTCTTCTTTGGAAAACGCACCTAGAAATAGTTGTATGGCATGTACAAATCAACTGGACAATGCTAAAAAATGTCGTCTTCACGAACAAAAACCACTAGAAAATATGCCTTGATTTACGTGCAACAATGTTGCCTCAAAATCCATGCCCTCCCAACCTGTTCTACGAACTGTACAATACGACCCTCTTTATCAGCCAACAACTACAATAGTCTTCACTCAGGAATTTCTTGGGAAATGTGCCCACTCTCTCTTGGGAAATGCGCCCTCCTAGCTTCTCTCTCTTTGCTCTCTCAAGCTATCTCAAAAATATATCRAACTCTTTCTCAATGTGTCTTGCACACTACCCAACGCATTCTTTTATAATCTAAAAGTAACTCTTYACCTTCTCCAACCCTAAATCTAATGGCCAAGATCTAATCTTGCCTTTACACGATCAAGGGTTATGATTCATTCTCTCCAAAATAAATMACTTTAAAATATTAAAGTACATTTTTACTTTATAACATAAGTGCACTTTATRAAATAAAGTCACTTTAATATTAAGTCACTTTAATTTTAAAAGGTACACTTTATTAAAAAGTCACTTCAATAAAAGAACCACTTTATCACAACTTTATAAAAACCCATTGCAAAGTCAAGTGTCTAGTAGCGTAGGTACAAGGTTACTTCCRCATACAAGACACACATGCGAAGTACCTCCTGAGATAAAAAGCTAACCGTTCTTACTTTTTACACATTAGGAGATGGCTGGAATCGCGRTGGAGTTTATTTGACTTCTTCTGCGCTATCTCTATCTATTCTTCATGCTCTCTTACTGTATTTAAACAATAATTATAAAAACTACCATAGATCCATCTTAATCTTGGAGAGGAATCAAAATAGGATCTATAAACTTGTACCTTGTTTTTAAATCCCTCATGGTGCTTAGTAGATCAAGGGTTAAGATGGATATATGCTAATAGATATGGTTTTCTTGGATGCTACTTGTCAATACACATAAAAATACTTTCGTAGGGACCATAGTTTTAGATTCACTTGTTTCTCTCTTATTTTTCCATTTATTTTAGATTTAATTCACTTGGTTGTYTTGGGTATCATTCCAATTCATTTGTCTCATGGAGAAGATAGGATATTGTTTTCTTTATTTTTTCAACCATGAAATTGGCAGTGCTGCATTAACTGATCCATAATATCACCTTACTTTTAGAGAATGTTCCTCCAAAAATTGGCTTCAATGTTATTTCAGATATAATTCACACGTTGATTATGGTTCACTGCTTGTGATGAGAATGTAACAAGCGCTTCGCTTGATGCATACACAACAAGGCAATACTTGAGTCACTGAGGAGAAGAGCTCACTTGATGACAAATGGATTTAATAATTGTCGGAATGTAATATGCAATTTCACTGAAGGTTAGTAAATGTTCTCCGTTAGGCAATGTTGGACTTGTGGTTATGCTTTATGTTTCAAAATATGAGACACCAATTATTTTGATGTAGGGGCTATGTACTCATTCCCACAAACAATGTTTCCACCCAAAGCTATAGCAGCTGCCAAAGAAGCTGGAAAGGCTCCAGATGTATTTTATTGTCTCAAGTTGCTAGAGGCAATAGGAATGTCCACTGTCCCTGGTTCAAGATTCAGTCAAAATGAAGGGTAATATATCTTTATTATCTCTGGTTAAATTTACATACATGTGCAAGTACAAAGTATTTTAGAGATATTATTTCTTAGACTATACATCCCTAATCATCCGTTTTACCTAATATTCATGTTATCTACAGGGTTTTCCACTTGAGAACAACAATTTTACCACCTGAAGAAGAGATGCTTGAGATAGTGAACAATTTTAAGATTTTCAATGATGACTTTATGGTAAAATATGAAAATTATAGTTGGTCAAGGCTATAAAGACAAATTTTTGAAAGTTTAAACTTTCATGGAGAACACAATGATTTATGTGTTATCTTCATATTACGATGTGGTATATATTTCAAGGTAGGCATGTCTAGCATTTATAAAAGGAAGTGWATTTGTAGTATGTTGTGTAATTATTTGAATGGGGCTATTGCCTACTCAATTTTTTTTGGTTTCGGTTCAGGACTCTGGCTAGCCAAACCGAATTTGTATCTAAATGTTGTCTGAAATMTGTTTCATATTTTCATGCAAGTCACCTTTATAGACACTGTAAATTGTGGATCATAAAAATCATAAATTCCTATGATGTTGTATAGTCTGACCCAAATCTCCTACTGTTAATCAATGGTTGCATAACAAAGTAACATTGAACATACATCTTGRATCTATCTCCGAATTTTGAATCAATAAGCCATGTGAAAGATAGGTAACCTTTTGAATGCATGTTTGGTATTGWTTAGGTGGTCTACTAGATAAATGCATCGACAATCATTTGTTAACAGAAAAACATGAATACGTACAAGAAATTTATAGGGTATATTAKATGTAATTTGTAGATATAGTTCAAGTTCATTCATGGTTCATAAAAATTTTCAGGACACTGAATTTATTAGTCTCAATCATATAATTTTCTGTTAAAACCAAATTGAGCCCAAGCTTTGACTAGGTAGATTATGGCTTTATGTGGAGCTTTTTTAAATATGGTAGAAGTTCCAAAAGGTCCCAATTTTTTTTGGCATTAATTACATGGCTCTAGTTCCAAAAGGGTCAATGTGGATGGAATGTAACTACTTAAAAACCCATATTTTCATAACGTTAGTTATCAAAATCAAAGAGGTTAACCAAGTTTTTGGAGATAATGAAAATTGTCCCAAACGTTTTTGCTAATTTTTTATTTGTATATTTTTAAATAGTGGAGTTCTAAATGATAAATGTGAATTGTAAGTTTTGAGAGTTATTTTAAGTGGTTATGAGTTAGATGTGGGATATTTCTTAAAATTTGGGAGGTCACCGGTTCAACTCTCTTGATATCCTTAGGATTAGGGTGTGTAACTAATAAATTAAAATGACAAAGAGTTAAGGTTTTGTTTATGGTTTCATAAATCAAGGTAATTTTTAATCAAAATTTTAATGAAATTTCGTGTTCAATCTTTGTACTATATGTACAATTCGACTAGAGAGATGAGTTCAAACTCATCGCAACAAAGAGCATCAAAGACTAATAAATATTTGATTTATTTTTTTTCCAAAAGATGTAAGTTCAGGAATGTTATCACAGGATTTGTTTGTGTGCAAAGCCCTCCACAAGATCCTAATCTTGTGTAACAATTGGAAGTTTCTACCACTATCACTTAAGTAGATACTTCCCTCGTTTTAGTGATCGAAAAAGATCCAACACAAGTGAGGATTCCATGGTGACCTCAAGGGATCAAATACCAAGATTAGTCAAGCTTACAACCGCCTATCTTGGTCACCTGAAGGTTAGGTCTAAGTCTAGGAGATGTAAGAAAGGTAACAAGGTAATTGGTTCACTTGTACAAGACAATAAACATTTTGAAGCATAATATAGACAATTACCAAGTTATATAGCTCAATAATGACCTCTTAGACACTAGATAAACAATAAATCCAATTTTTGTTGCAAATTAGAACATTAAGACAATTTACAACAATAATGAATGTTTTGCAAAAACAACAAGAAAAAGTACCTAGATATAACAATTGAGCATGGAAATTAAACTTTCAAGATATGAAACAACATCCAATTGCTAGATTTAAATTATAGCAAGGGAGAACCTAGATCTCAAAGTTCCCGTTTGACCTCACACACTCCCTTCATTCGGTTTCCCTCGCATCAAGATAACTACTATCAAGGTTTCCCTAATTAAAGCTACTTTATGAAATAAAGTCACTTTAATATTAGAAGGTACACTTTATTAAAAAGTCACTTTAATAAAAGAACCACTTTATGACAACTTTATAAAAAACCATTAGAAAGTCAAGTGTCTAGTAGTGTAGGTACAAGGTTACTTCCACATACAAGACACACATGCGAAGTACCTCCCAAACTAAAAAGCTAACACTCCCTCTTAGCGAAGGATGTACTCGCTTCCTTCACCATCATCTGATCCCATCACACTATTCTTAGTTGGAGCTTCCTCTGAACCTGGAGCCATCGTCAACACCTGCACATAACTTGAACCATAAGACATTCTCCTGACAACTACCCTGAACCCTGAGCTCCAAAGAGAATCCACTCCACCTTGGGCATCGATTCAATCACACCAGCTGAGCCTCCTGTTGGTGCTTAGAAGAGATTCCCTCTCTTCTCTCGAAATGCAATACTAAATCCTTGGGCCCACCACAGGCTCAAGAGCCTCTTGCTCCTCATCTGACACTGAATCATATCCTGAAGGTTGTACTCGCAACATGTACAACCTGTCCACCCAATCACCAATAAACTATGGTTCAACTGGGCCGCTCCCTCCCTATATTTAAATACATGTCCTCTCTTGAACAATGCACAATATCAATCATTCTCCAAGGCTGAGACTGAGAGAAAGTTAACCCTTAATCCTAAAACAAAGAGAACTCCATCAATCTCCAAGAATCCTCCATACTCGATTTAGAATCTAACCCTTCCAACTCCACCTACAACTCACACCATATCACCTTCACTCTCCACCAGTCAGTCAAGACCTATCTTTTTGATAATAAGGAATGCTCACCAGTTTCACGTCATGTGAGAAGAAGCTCCACTGTCAACAATCCATTTGAAATCACCCTCAAATCCTGCACTACCGACACTGGATACTAGAGTAACCAAAGAAAATTCCTTATCAAAATTGGAAGAAAAATCCTCCATGGCTGTTGTAGTGGCTGTATCAGGCCCCTCCTGTACCTTCCTCTTCTTCTTCTTCTTCTTCTCAGGACACTGAGAAGCAAGGTGCACCAACTGGTTACAATAGTAACATCTAGCTTTACTCAGGTCCCTCCCAGAATTTCCTTTCTTCTTGATCTTAGTAGCAAGAGAAACATTATCCTCAGTTCTGTCTTCCTTCTGACCACTGCTATGAGACCCCATCCGGATCTCCTCCTGAGTGAATTCATCCCACAACCTGCTCCAATATGGAAAATTTTCTCAACCCACAACACACTTCACAAAGACATCCCATTCCTTTGTGAATCCTTTCAAGGCTATCCTCCGCAAATTGGCTTCAGAGATGATCTCTCCCATTGCAGCTAACACGTCCTTAAATTGGGATAGCTGGGTAAGATAGGATGCAACATCCTCACCGTTATCCATCTTCGAGTCATGCGGCTTATCTTTCAAGGACATCTTTTGATTGACATTATTAGCCTTGAATAAATTCTTCAAAGTTTCCCACATCTCATAAGTTGTCTTCTTCTCAGATATATGTGGAATGAGAGGGTCCTTCACACCATCCATAATGATCCTCTAAGCTTTGGTCTCCTTTACTTCATGCAAATACAAAGAAACAGTATCTGATGTGGGAGACACAACAACAACACTGACATAGTTCCAAATCTTGTTCTCCTTGAGAACAACTGACATCCGGACCTTCCACTGCAAATACATGGAAATGTCATCCAACCGATCCTTAAATCTAATGCATGAAACCACATTCCCTCTCACTATTCAAAGGAAAACAAACAATAGATTTCCCCCCTTGAAACTTGCCCAAAAATCTCAGTTGCTCACTGCCACTAAGAGCCCAAGCTTTGATACCATGTAGAAATTTAATGACAAAATCCACTTATAAAAAATTATGTCATACACTTAGCAACCTAGA
>JASDQU011314697.1:7361-22141 GCA_032191745.1 Picea mariana
TTTCTTATTCTATGCTTTAGCTACTGCACCTCATGATTCTACACACATGCACTACTCTCAATAGCAGTGACATAATCCCTTCTCTGTTCTCCGTTTTTATAGTCTCAGTGCAGCTTGTGCCTTCTGCATGCGCTATTCCACTACATGTCGTTCCTACGTTCATCATCACTCACACTTATCATGAGGTCATTTGGGTTCACTTGCTGTAACAATCTTTGACCACCTTCCATCTGTTAGTCGACTCTATCATGATTCTACACTCCACTGGCAGTGGCCTCAAGACTCTTCGTCTTCTTTGTCAATCACCCTAAAGACTCTTGAAATTCTCTAGTAGACACCACACTTCGTTCTAGCAATTACATCCAGTCAAGTATGGCTTATTTGGCTATTGGAGTCTTTGAATGATTGAGAATTTGTTGGAAGGAGAAACCAGAGATCAATGGTTTCCCGTGAATGATCTGTACATGGACTGGAACCAGGCATAGGATGACTCTCCAAAAAACCACTGTTTGTGACCACATGCCTAATCAAAAAGGTGCTTCACAGCTTGTGTTTCAGGGATTATTCCGTGAGTCTCCTTGAATCCTTCCTCTGGAATTCCCGATACCCGGAATGGATCCTAGCTATGCTATCTCCTTCCATTCACGTGACCATCGACAATGACCAAGCACTTATCCATAAAGGGATTTCACAATTCGTAATTTGGGAATCCTATGTTGAGGCATCTCGACTCTCCCATGTCGCAATCCTCGAAATGGAGCTTAGAAAATGCTATCTCCTTCCCCTCACATGACCACCGGAAATGACCACAGCCTACGCCAGAAGGCATTTCACATTTCACATTTTGGGGATTCTCTGATGAGTCGTCTCGACTCTCCATGTCACGAACTCCAAAATAGAGATTGACTTCTCTAGCTCTGCTCTCCAGCTCTCGACGATGTGACCACGAGATATGAACACTGGATAGCCATTTGAGTTCTTTTCTCTTCAGATCAATGGTCCATGATCCGTGGTGATTGGACGGCTATCCTTTGCCCCAGAACTTCAACTTTCGAAACTTTGGGGGAGTGTTGATGCTAAAACCCCTGAAACTAAACTCCTAGAATGATGTCAATCGATGACATGACATGACCTGTGTGGATTCCATGTGTCACTCAGAATTTTGATTTCCAGGTTCCTGAAATGTCGAATCATCTTGAAAATTGTCGTTGTCTGATCGTGCCATGTGTCATTGCTGACGTAGTCTTCCACTTTTCCTTTATGACGTGGTCTACCACATTCACCTCATGGATCTGATAGCCCATATTCGTCCTTGATCCAAGACTAGGATTATTTTGTGATTTCTCATATCATGGGTTCGAGAGGTTAGGGAACACCGTTCCTTTGACTTTCTAGTCAGCAAAAGGATGATATTTTTCCACGTGTCCTTCTTGGATCGACAGTCCAGATTTTTCCTCGATCCAACGACTGATATTATATCACGATTTCACATATCGCGAGTTCGAAAGGTTAGGGAACCGCTTTCCTTTGACCTTTCAGTTAGCAAAATGATGATCTTTAGCCACATGTCCTTCTTGGATCGACGGTCCAGATCATTTCACGATCTTGCATATCGCGAGTTCGAGGGGTTAGAGCACCTCCTTCCTTTGATTTTCCGGTCCATGAAATGTTGATCTATGACTACGTGTCCTACCTAAAGATGGATGGTCCTCCTGCTTTCGGGATTTTGTAAGCCCTCTTCTCCTTGTACTTTAAAGAACGTGTAGGTTCTCCTAGATCCAACAATGGTCGGACCCCGCGCTCGGATCTAACGCCCAAGATATGTCCTCCATATGTGCGCTCCTCCTGTATGGACTTACGATGTCTTCCAATCATGTTTGCCATCATTGTTCTTTCCATTGTTGTTCTTTCCATCAATGACAAGCTCATTCCCAACTGTAAACCTGCCAACAATTTGTTCACATTTGATAAAATTTGAATGAGGGAGAGACGAACATAGAAATCTTAATTTAAACGAAAACATTAATTTTTATCAATTGTTTACTTTCGTTTAAATTATGATTATGTTTTCATCTTTTTCTCATTAGCAATCATTTTCACAAAATCATTTGGTAGGTTTAATTAATTAAATTATTTTTTTAGTTTGCATCTCATTTCAAAAAAAAAGCTATCATTTGTTTGATTTTGTGAAAACCCAAAATTAATATTTTTCTCCTCTCCATCAACTTGAAGCTTCTATAATTTTAAGATAATTTTTGAAAGGAAAATATAAACAATATTTGTTTAGAAATGATAGTTTAAATTCATTTTAATTTTATTGTTCTAGATTTTGTTTTATTCATAATTTTTAGGTTATTAATTTGGTTTCTTTTTGTTTTACAGGTTTCTATTATCAATTATTTGGTATTGATATGATCATGGCTTTATTTTATTATCTAAATACGTTCAATATAATTGATCCAAAAAAAATATTGGATTGCTTCAAATAATTTATGAGCAACAATAGACAAAATTTGGAAATGCGTTCAAGAACAAAAAGACGATTTTGAGGGACTGATTGTAGCCAAACTGTAAGGAATATGAAGAAACGGTTGAAAACCCATCTGCATAATTGACCCATTTAGCCTACTCTTGAGATTTTTCCCAAAGAAATGAACAATTTGAGATATATTTGTGTCTCTTTATGAGGAAAATTTCAGGAGATGAAAATTATTAGTGACACCCAGACTGTTCATTCATGGCATAAATATATGAGAAAGTTCAAAGACAAGGTGATAGAGGAAATTGAGAGGAGAATTTTTATCCTTTTTTTTGTATAGTATTTCTTTTGTAAACGTTTTTCTTTTCAAATTGAGTAACAGATGGTTGGAATCTTTGGGAGAATGGTCTAGTATTTTCGAAGAAGAATATGGAATTCTAGGTTGCTTAATGGCTTTTGTCTTGTGAGTAAAATTGTTTTGTTTTCATTATAATATCTTCATATTCTTTGAGTAATTGATTATTCATTGATTTAAATTAGCTTTAGTCTGTTTTATCAATACATGGTTAATTGCTATCATTTATGTATAAACTTTTCAATCTTTAAGAGTCTATTATTCCAAAAATTCATTTTGGACCTTATGATGAACTTATTATACTGAAACTATATGGGATACAATTTACTCTTTGGATTTTGTTCTTGTGTATACTTTGCAATGTCAATATTGTTTCTCATATAATTTCTGAATATTAAACTTTATTTGTATTGAACTAGCTTTAGACTGTTCTACATATAATTTTTCATGTTATGTTTTCATTTATATAGTTCATTATATTTTGGTTCCTTTAATATCTGTGACTGATCATCTAATGATACATTTTGAGTTTACATATAATGTTGGATAGTTGATAATACCACTTTCTAAGGGTTGGAGTTTATTTCACTTTTTAGCTATTGGACATTTTAAAGTCACGTGAGATAAAATTTATTTGTCTTTTTGTCATTATAGATCCGTTTCGAAACTTAAAAGACTTCCTTGAGTTGTTTCAGGAAGTATTGTTCTTTATTTTGTCATATATTTATACTTGACACAGGTTAAGAGGAGCTTATACAAACAAAGAAAGACGAATATAGCTTAGTATTGCTAATCAGTGTCAGGTTAGTTAGTTTATATTTTGTTTGATTTGTTGATTTGCGAATGGATAATGATTACATTATTTAAATGTTAAATTCTTTGTCCATTAACATTATATCATTTCTAATCTTATTCATTCATTGTTTATTATCTTGTCATTTATAGTATAATTTTTTTTTTATTTTTTTTTTCATCTTGTTCCAATCCACTAGTTGAAAACAAATCATTTTCACGAGGCTTTATTTTAAACCTTGTAATTGTATATAGATACTGTATATAGTACTACTATTAACTAAGCAATTGTATTAATGTTAATTTCACATTTAGTTAGTTTACATCTCTTAACTATTTGAGAATCCTAGTTGGTTAACGGAGCCATAAAACCTGTCAGGGTAGATTATCCCAAACAACTTAGGTTAAATAGACAACCCCGGTCCGGATCTTCCCTTCCATTTGATGGTGTGTCATAAACTCCCATAAAAAAATGGCACTAGAAGGAGGGCCGAGGTAAATTTAATGATTAAATGTTTTACTCCTCAGCCTATCATAATTCTAGATTTATAAATTCTTCTTTTGTGTCATCTTGAAATGCATTGGAAGGCATGTCAGACTAACAAGTTGGCCTTACTGGAGTCTTTGTTTCGAATTTATTTAATTTTCCATGGCTCCCCAAATCACTGTATTGGAACATGATTTCCACTTCTCATTAGCTGATATTCCCAACATGACAATCTCTTGTTTTTCCAAACTCACCTTTGATGGTGGGGGGAATGTATCTGCAAAACACCATCTTAGCAAGTTTTGGTGTAAATGCATCAAGCATGATATTTATCAATTAAAGGTTTTATGCAGATTGTTCTTATTTACTTTTATGGGTCAGATTAAACAATATTTTGAGTCTTTTCCAAGATATGACATTATTGATTGGTTTCAATTTGTAGAGGAATTTTTAGATGCTTTTGAAATATATGATTACAATCAATTATGTGAAGAATTTCAGGCTTTACAAATCAATGACAATTCATCTGAAAAGGTATTTTTAACAAGCATCCATCATGTTCTCTATAAGTTTCAACTTGATGACATGCCATTTGTACTAAATATCCTCTCTGATGTTTGTGCCTTTTTCATCCAACCATTTTCAATTGCAAATGATGAATCAATTTCAAATCCCATTACTCAATTGCGAGAAGAATTTTGTTTGTAGGATGAGATGAATCCATCTGAAAATTTTGAATAAGCAAGGGAGGTATAATGTATTGAAAAGGATCTTATTGACATCCAAATTGGTTTTTCCTCTGAATCATTGTATATTCAGTCCTCGACCATCATGGAAGAAGATTTGATGTTGGGTCAAGGTGAATGTCCATATTCTTCTAACTCTTTCTCTAATCAATACTTAAATTCAGTTATTGAACACTTAGGTGATGAAAATGATATTAAGTTTTCTAACATTCCTATGAAACTGATTAGAGATGTAAATATGAAATTTGAAGAAGAAACCTTAAACCTTCATCCACAAATCATAACTTATCCACAGGAAAGATTACATGTTTTTCATGAAAGTTTTGAATTGTCTATCATACATGAGGAAAATTTAGACGATCATATTATGTTGAAGGATTTATCAGCAAAACAGAGTGAAAGTTTTAAGGAAAGTGAAGAGGAATGTATTAAGAATTACATTGTTAAATATCATAGCTCAAGAGAATATTTTCATGTGCTCATTTCTGATTCCTTTTACTCTTTATATCTCGATCTCTTCTTAGATTCTGGTGGACATGATACTTTACCCGCGGTATCTTACTCTTTGCCATCACAATCAGATCTTTTCGATATGCCAAAATTTGGTGAAATTAATTTCGAACATAACATTTATGAAGTCGGATTTGACGCTCTTTCACTTTCATCACTCACATGGAAAAAATACATGTTGCAAGATGATTTTACACGATTTATTTTTGAAAAAGACAATGTAATCATTCTCATGGACATCAAATATTCTACATTGCATATTCATTCTTTGGTTAGTTCGAACTTTAATGATTATGATTCACATTTTGAAATGATCCATCTCATCAAAGGAAGTGTTCAAACCAGTAATCTAATTGATATCATGAATCCTCTTATGATGTGTTCCCCATTGACAGATCTAGTTATTCGAAGTCATAGTTTTCATCCTAAGTTTTATGACAGGATCTTAGAATGGATTGAGGATTCGTATCTAAAAAATCTTCATAATAAATATAAAGTTGTGCCTACTTTTTTTCTACCTAAATATATAGGAAGTAAGAATCACATGATTTTTCTAGATCCTCCATGTGAAGAAATTGATGAACAGTTGGATAATTGTCAAGAGGATGGGGCACTTTGGCCTTGGCCGATGGTTATGTCAGGTCCCATAATATTGACAATTTTTCCAAACTTACTTACATCCTTCCATGCCATTATGACCCATATCATGACAATATTGTCGAATGGTCGGAGGATTCATACATCAAGAAGTTTCAAAAGAATGGTAAGGTCATGCTTTCTTTGTTTTTAAATGAATATATAGGAGGTAAGAATGACATATTTCTTTTTTGTATGAAAATAGTACATTCTTTTATTCAGATTTTCGACTTTCTATGCCTTGCAGGATTGAATATGCTCTTGTGGCTGCACTGGAAATACGATTTTACTTAGCATTTTGATCTATGTAGGAGTTAGAGTAGGTGTAGGAATAGAGTCCTTTTGGGTTTTTCTTTCCTTTTTACTTTTTCCTTTTGAATAATGCAGTTATGAAGGCACGTGGTTATGAAAAGAGAACCATCATCTGAATGTTGTCAGGGAAGTATTCTTTCAATTCCTTTATTTTTCCTTTTCACAGATGTCTTGATTAAATGTTTCTTTTTCAAAACTTGGCAGCATCATGCAATGATTTCATATATTATGAAGAATTAATAAAGAGATTATGGATTTGATCTTATTTTTACCCTAACAAACATATCTTACCACTACACGTAATTGTGCTCATCTTGGTTAAGGATTTTTGTGACTTTTAATAATAAGCTTGGTCAAAATGATGTATCATGCATCACTATCTTAAGAAAAGAACCTCCCTATATGAAAAACTCTGAACTATGTTGTTCTTCCTTTTTATCCTCTTTCTCTATGAGAGGTTGGCCTAGCTTTGTTTTTGGTCAAATTCTTTTTAAAAGTGAGCCTTTTCTATTTTGATTTTGTTTGTTTTGATATACTTCTGATTTTTAATCCCATTAATAAAATCTGGTTCGGTTTGTTGTGTGTGTGTGTGTTTTTTTTTTCTTGCTTTCTTTGATTGAACTTTCTTCTTGTCTGTCTTTTTGAATCAATATATTTCTAATCAAAGAGCGATTGTCTAAGGAAGAATTCATTTCAATAATTTTGTTTTTAAAAACAATTTGAAACAGTTCAAACAGTTTCTAATGTTAAGGTTCAACTCAGATAATTAATTTGTAAGTCAGTTGAGTACTATGAAATCCTAAACAATCTTTGTCAGAGTATTACCCCTGAAATGTGTCGAGATCTTTAGGAATTATGATTATCCTTAGAATTTTTACACCATCCCTGTTATTAAAAGATCACTTTTAAGTGCTTCCCCATTCTCTAGATGATTTATTAACCGAAATCTAAAATCTCTAAACCATGATAAAACTTTGAGTTTTGAAAGAAAAAAAAAATGATCAATTGTTAACCTGTATTGCAATTAACCTCTAGTATCACCTCACTCTCTTTGTCATCAATAAATCTATAATTGTATTATTATTTAAACATGTCATAAGAGATTTGGAAGAACTTAAGTGTGGGAAGTGTGTGTAAATCGATTAGGGTACTGAACAGGCTCGCTGGAAGCGGGCAAATGCACACATAATACCAAGACAACTTTGTCGGGGTACTGAACAAGCCTATTGGGAATGAAGCAATGTCAGGTCAAGAGGTAGTAGGTATATTCTTTTAAATTAAGTTTTATGGAAGTATATATCATGTGGATACAACTGTTGGATGGGATTAAAGCATTTGAGTGGGTTAAATGATATCTTTGTCGAGGCTATGGACGCCTGCTGGCAACGGTGGATCTATCAATGGTATTGAAGTCCTTTTATAAACATCATGACTCTTTGATTAAAATGCAACTTCATGTTATAATCCTATGTAAAAGCATTTTTTTCTTCTCTTCTGATATTTTTCTATAAATATGAGCTAATATTAATATTGTGTAATATTAAAATGGATTTGTTTCAAAGAAGCTTAAAATTATATCCAATTCTTATTCTTCTTCCATGCGATAAATGTTTAATAGGTCAGATATAACTTCCCAGTGAGTCACCATTTGTTGGGCCCCAACAACCTCCTTCTTTATTTTTAATGAAAATCTAGGGTCCCTCGAAATTTTACTAGGATTCTTTGGGTTTTTTTTTTTCCTTTGACTTGATTGGATTGGTATTGGCTTGCTTTGTTTCGAGGTTGGTTTGATTTTATATTATTTTATTTTTTTTTTGTTTTCATTTCATGAAATGAAAATGCCATTTCGTTTTTCTTTCTACAGAGTTTTGATGTTGATGGACAAGCTTCATAATTTGGGAGTTTGTTATTACCTCTTCCTTATTGAATTTATCTGTTATGAGAATGGTTTGGTTGAAGACATGGATTAATAACAATGATTTTACAGGAAGAACATTTATTGTGACACATCTTTTCTATGACATTTGTTCACATTTGATCAAATTCGAATGAGGGAGAAACGAACACAGAAATCTTAATTTAAATGAAAACATTATTTTTTATCAATTGTTTACTTTCGTTTAAATTATGATTATGTTTTCATCTTTTGCTCATTAGCGATCATTTTCACAAAATAATTTGGTAGGTTTAATAAATTAAATTATTTTTTCAGTTGGCATCTCATTTCAAAATAAAATAAAAATAATTATCTATCATTTGTTTGATTTTGTGAAAACCCAAAATTAATATTTTTCTCCTCTCCATCAACTTGAAGCTTCTAGAATTTTAAGATCATATTTGAAAGGAAAAAATAAACAATATTTGTTTAGAACTGATAGTTTAAATTCATTTTAATTTATTGTTCTAGATTTTGTTTTATTCATAATTTTTAGGTTATTAATTTGGTTTATTTTTGTTTCACAAGTTTCTATTATCAGTTATTTGGTACAGATATGATCATGGCTTGATTTTATTATCTAAATACGTTCAATATAATTGATCCAAAACTAATATTGGATTGCTGCAAATAATTTAGGAGCAACAAGAGATAAGATTTGGAAATGCATTCAAGAATAGACAAATGATTTTTCAGGACTAATTGTAGCCAAACCGTAAGGAATCTGAAGAAACAGTTGAAAACACATCTGCATAATGGACCCATTTATCTTAATCACGAGCGTTTTCTCAAACAAATGCACGATTTGAGAGATATTTGTGTCTCTTTACGAGGAAAATTTCAGGTGGCATAAATTATTAGTGACGCCTAGACTATTCATAAATATATGACAAAGTTCAGAGCCAAGGTGATAGAGGAAATTGAGAGGATTATTTTTATCCTTTCTTTTTTGTATATTATTTCTTTTGTAAACTTTTTTCTTTTCAAATGGAGTAACGAATGGTTGGAATCTTTGGGAGAATTGTCCAGTATTTTCAAAGAAGAATATCGAATTTCAGGTTGCTTAATGACTTTTGTCATGTGAGTAAAATGGTTTTATTTTCATTATAATATCTTCATATTCTTTGAGTAATTGTTATGCATTGATTTAAATTAGCTTTAGTCTATTTTATCAATACATGGTTAATTGCTATCATTTATGTATTAAATTTTTCAATCTTTAAGGGTCTATTATCCCAAAAAATCATTTTGGACCTTATCATGAACTTATTATACTAAAAATATATGGGATACAGTTTATTCTTTGGCTTTTGTCCTTAGGTAGACTGTGCAATGTTAATATTGTTTCTCATATAATTTCTAAATATAAAACGTTATTTGTATTGAACTTGCTTTAGATTGTTCTGCATATAATTTTCCACGTTATTTTTCATTTATATGGTTCATTATATTTTGGTTCCTTTAATATCTGTGGTTAATCATCTGTTGATACATTTTGATTTTATGTCTAATGTTGGATAGTTGATAATAACACTTGCTGAGGGTTGAAGTTTATTTCAATTTTTAGTTATTGGACATTTTAAAGTCACATGAAATAAAATTTATTTTTCTTTTTGTCATCATAGATCTGTTCTCAAACTTAAAAAACTTCCTTGAGTTGTTTGAGGAAGTATCGTTCTTGCTTTTGTCATAGATTTATACTTGACACATGTTAAGAGGAGCTTCTAAAAACACATAAAGACGAATATAACTTAGTATTGTTGATCAACGTCAGGTTAGTTAGTTTATATTTTGTTTGATTTGTTGATTTGTGAATGGATAATAATTACATTATTTAAACGTTAAATTCTTTGTCCATTAACATTATATCTTTTATAATATTATTCATTCATTGTTTATTATCTTGTCATTTATAGTATAAAATTATTATTTATTTATTTTTCATCTTGTTCCCATCCATTAGTTGAAAACAAATCATTTTCATGAGGCTTTATTTTAAACCTTGTAATTATATATATGTATTCTATATAATATTATTATTAGTTAAGCAATTGTATTAATGTTGATTGCACATTTAGTTAGTTTACATCTCTTAACTATTTGAGAATCCTATTTGACTAATGGATACATAAAACCCGTCAGGGTAGATTCTCCCAAATGGCTTGGGTTAAATAGACAACCCGAGTCCAGATCTTCCCTTCCAGTTGACGATGTGTCATAAACTCTCGTCAACAATATTGTGTAAAACTAGAGTGTGACAGGCCAAAGGGGAGTAATGATGCGAAGTTTATCCAAGAAGATATTGGTGGCTACCCACCTATTCCAACTGGATCAAAACAGTCTTCTGGAAATTTACTATTTTTAGCAATTTTTTGGTTCCTAAACTTCCAGGGCCATTTTGAGGGCCTAAATGAATTGTTTTTAGTATCTAGCACATCAATTAAACATAGAAGCTCTCATTGAACCTCCAAAATGAATTCCCTCGATGATACCTTTCCAACGAGTTATCATGCACCCCAAACAGAGATCGTATTCCAAGTTACTCCCTCGAGAAGTTGATACAACAAACTACCCAAAATGGGGTTCACAAAATTGTTGGCTTTTCATCTTCCAGGGTTAGGGTTTTGGATTTCCTTTATGTTAAAAAGGCCTTTGGAGCCTCATTTTAATAGGCATCTTCTTGCGAATGTGAGTATCCATAACTTCTCTTCTTAAAGATAAGTTGTCACCATTCTAGCAAGTCTTTCACTCTGTATTTTTACAGTCTTGTACATTTTGCTCATTAATAGAAATTGTGTATTAATGTATCTATGTGTTTATGGTTATATATATGATAAATATATGTTGTATTATTTATATATGATATATCTCTATACATTTCTTTATTATATCTCCGCTCTCATTTTGTGTCGAAAATAATCCAGATCAGTGGTATCAGAGTACGATGTTCTTGATCGTGTTTTCAGTGCATGTCCCCGACGAGGTCTGAGTATGGAAAGTTGGGTCTCGAGCTTGTCTCTCTTGAGGAAAATATCTCCCACACACCCAAGAAACCCTCCATTGTGGAAGAAAAGAAAAATGACAGAGCAATTGATTTTATTAATTTGTTGCTTGAGCAAGCTCTCACGCGACAGAGGGACAAAATTATGGATAATTTTCCCCACATCCTTCAACACATATCAATAATAAAAGGTGTGTATTCATCAAGTGGCCAATTTGGAGGAACCTCTCCTTTCAAGGTACAATTTAATTTTGATATCCCCGTATTTGAAGGACAGATAGATGCAGATTCCCTAGAAAAATGGTTAAATATTCTAGAAGGTTATTTCTTTGTTCATAATTTCTCCTACAGGGAAAAGATCACCTTCTCACTCCTTGAGGATCTTCCCCATGTCGAAAATTTGTGGTAAACCTACTCGGAGAAAAGTTCCATGGAGGAGTCTGGAATATATGGGGCCGAGCCTACTTGGGATTTTTTTGTGCATGTGGTCAAGGAACAATATTACCATGTTGGTAACTATGATGACCACTAAATGAGATTGATCACACTACATGAAGAGAGGGGCCAAGAAGTGTCAGATTTGACCAATACCTTCCATACCTTGCGCACCAAGCCGAGTATCAAAGACTCTGAGTGAAATTTGGTTATGAAATACCGTGGGGATCTACACAAATACATCCAAACTGAAATGGATTTTCTGGACATCTCATCACTGGGTGTTGCTTGTCGATATGTTTTTCAAATCGAGTAAAAATTTAATCACCAGAACAAGTGGGAGTTCGGGTCTACAAATATACATCAACAAAAGTATGGTAAAGATGACCCTAACAACCAACCTTCATAAAACCAGTCCAAGCCACAAGAAAAGAAAGGTAACGAAAATATGAAGGACACTAAAAATTGGTATGATTTCCACAAAATCCCCTGGCACAACACTAACGAATGTTGCTCAAAAAAATCATTGGTGGTCGAGATCAAAGACAAGGAGCCAAACCTGATTCAAGATATGATTCAGAAAATAATGGTAGAAGATAGATCATCGATGCAGAACCCACTACTATTTTCACGACCACAACAATTCAACTAGAAGAACCAACATATCCTGAGGAGGGGGGGCGCTTTTTTAATTCATAGATATGGGTGAAGTGGACCCCGCTACATTTTAATGTTGATAGAAAAATCCATAAGAACCTCATCTAAGTAGAGGTTGTCAAACATTTTGGATTTTTGACAACACAACACTCGCAATCATAAAATATCGGGTGGCTTTGCTATGGAAAAGATCTTCGTGTAATCCAATAGTGTTGCTTTTCATATGGCATCCATCCCTTCAAATATGAGGTATTATGTGATGTTTCCCCACTGGATGTATGTGATTTTCTTTTGGGTCAGTCATATATGTGGAAGCACCATGATATTTATGAGTCTCGACCCCATAGTATCATTTTTACTCTAGGGGGTCATCTCTACAGGATACCATAGGTAGTTCCAACAATTGTCCCACCTAAACAGTTCCACAAGTTAGTATCTCATACTACAAAATTCAACTTCTTCATAGTCTATACAAAAGGTGAACAAAAGAACACCGCAACCACTGCAGCCTCAATCCAAGCACCTTCTATCCAATAGAAGCAGGTCGAAAAGATTGAAGAAAATCGTAAGGATTCCTTTTGCACATAGTCATCTCATGTATCCACACTAGTTAAAGAGGTCCAACCCTTCCACCCATAGGATCATGACAACCTTCAACAAACTAAGCAACACAACTTCTCTAGCAAGGAAAGCAACTCATCAAGATGCAGATTTAAGAAACGTTTTTTCCTCTCCCCCGGGAACTCAGTGGATACCATTGCTTCCTAAGGAGGTAGGATTGATCCACATGGATATCAGTGGCCACACACCTATTCCAACTGGATCAAAACAGTCTTCTGGCAATTTACTATTTTTAGCAATTTTTCGGTTCCTGAACTTTTTGGGACATTTTGAGGTCCTAAATGAATTTTATTCAGGATTGAGCACCTCAATAATAGTCAAAGTCTCTCATTTATTCCCAAAAATTATTATCCTCGACGATACCTTTCAAACGAGCTATCGTGCACCCAAAACAAAAATTGTATGCCAAAGATTGTATGAGAAATTGATACACCAAACTACCCAAAACGGGGTCCACAAATCTGTTGGCTTTTCATCTTTTGGGGTTAGGGTTTTGGATTTCTTTTATGTTAAAAATCCTTTTGGATCCTGATGGTAATAAGAATCTTCCTTTTAATGTGAGTAGTTGTCACAACTCTTCTCAGAGATAAGCTTCCACCATTCTAGCGAGTCTTCCACTCTATATTTTTAGAGTCTTGTACATTTCACTCATTAATAGAAATCGTGTATTACTGTATCTGTGTGTTTAGGTTTATATCTCTGATAAATATTTGTTATATTATTTATATATGATATATATTTGTACATTTATTTATTATATCTTCGCTCTCATTTTGTGCCAAAAATAATCCAGATCAGAAGTTGTGGCTTGTCCAGACTTTGCCAACATGGATAATTACCAACCTAGTACCCTGTATAATCGAGTTTAACAACTAGTTAATATGGAGATTCATTCTATAAATTTACTTTAGGATATGACTAGTGTGATGCAGGAGCATCTCTCACGACAAGCAAAACCAACGTGGAAGCAGAAGCCAGTTGGAAGACGTCCAACGCAAGTTTTTGATTTTTTAAAATTTTCTCTTGAAGTTGATGCGATGCGCTGAATATAAATGAGATCATTTAATTTAGGCACCTTGGTAAAAATGTAATCAGACCTCAAGCCATACGCCCTCATCTGAGATAGACAGAGGCATTTATATTAGTAGTTGCAGGTAGATAGAATTGAATTCTTAGATTAGATAATTCTCGAAGGAAGAGGGAGAACCAAATATAGACACCCTCATTTGTATCATTGTAAGTTTAGTTTAGGGAGAACAAGAAGAGTCTAGAGCATAGGAGAATAGTAGAAAGTTGTAGAAGAAGAACACCCATGTACAGATCTCGAATTAATAGAAGAAGTTGATTTAGATTCATGGCTGTTGTGTTATTCCCTATGTATGTGTGTTGAATTCTCTGCTTATGTATATTACTCCCTGTTATGCATTTGTTATTATGCTGTGTGTATGATTTCGTGTGTTAAGATCGAAATCTGAGAGGAAGTCGGGTGAATTACAATTGTTTCTCTCTTTTGAGCAAGGATTCCTGCAAGGAGTGCAGCTGAAGCCATCCGCAAGGAGTGCGTTGACAGAAGGCTCGGGAGTTAAACTCTTGTCCTCAATTCGCTCAGAAGCGAAAGTGGGTTGCTGAAGCCATGCAAGGAGTGTGCAGGCTAAGGGAGAAAGTCGCAGTCATGAAACTGAGCAAAAGTGTTGAAGGACTGCTGCTACGGGCATACACAGAGTCAAAGGAAGCTCGAACAGCTGAAGTGTTCACAGGCTTGCCACAAGGATTGCGTGCAGAGAACCTCATTGAGGTTGAAGTAATTTATAAG